>CM072516.1:77503152-77695652 GCA_036898135.1 Oncomelania hupensis
CGATGACGATGATTTTGCTGTTGCTGCTGCTGCTGAAGACCCTGACGACGATATCGATAATACGCATGTTCTGACCTAATCCAGGCCCTGTTTCTGTTGCAGGTGAACTTAGAAAACTTCTTCAAATCAATGCCAGACAAGCAGGCGGAAAAGGAACACCGCGTCAACACCGTCGCCATCCGCGCCTTTCACACACTGACCTCCATCAGTTACGAAGACGACGAACTCGACGACCGCCTCGGTATCCACCATACCACTGATGACGACGATGAAGAAGACGAGGACGATGACAACGGATTGAACTCCAGCAGGAAGTCAGACGCGTCGTCGTTGCAGCCGCTGATAGTGACAGACTTATGACGCCAGAAGCGGCGGACGAGGTTCAGCAGAATCTACTCCTTGCAGAAGGGCGACTCCTGCGAATCCATGCCCAACGGTCAAGGCGCTGGGGGTGAAGGTGGAGGTGGTGGGAGTAGTGGTGGTGGCGGTGGGGCAGCCACGTCTCGTGCCGTGACGGGAAGCTCGCCCTTGGTGAACGGGTCGCGAATAACCAGCCAAGGCCGCCAACAGTTGATGATGTTGCTGAACAAGCGCGCCAACACCCTCGGCTCCGTTCGCCGACCCGCGAGCAAAAAGCGGGGAAGTTCCTCCATCGCTGCTTTCTCTGCAACCTCCTCCCCCGTCGTTCCCGGGGAAAGCGCGAGTGATCCCGCTTCAAGCGTCACTCCCTGCACTCCGTGGGCGCCTTACGTAAGCAGGCCCTGTGCCGACCATGGAGTTTGGCGGACAGACGGCAGGAAATTTGGTCCAACACCTTCTCCAACGCCGTCCGAGATGAAGACTCGCCTTCCTCCATCCCCGAGAAAGACGACAACGACGAGGAAGAGAGCGATGAGTGTTTCGTCGCCGCTAAGGCCTCGCGTCCTCGCGTCATGTTTTCGTTGGGCTCCAGCGCGAGCAGTAGCGGCAGGAAGGGTCGCGGCAAGCGATCTGGCGGCAAGGGCCCCCGTACACGCTCAGAGACAGAGAAACTGCTGAAAAGGGCACCGCCCTGCAGACAGCGTGCCGCCACCGTCGACTTCTCCTCGCACGGCGCTGTGTTCTCTCACCCGCTGACAAAAGACGCGTCCTCTGCCAATCCGGCTGGAAAAGCAGACAGAGTTGCCTTTTCTGAAGGCGAAGCGGAGTATGACAGTGTCCCCGAAATAAGTACTACTCCTTACAGGGTCTCCTGGAAAAGGAATGACAATAACTCCGATGCTGACGACAGTAAAGGTACAAAAGCTAGTGTTCACCACGACGGGCACAGCGGTAAGGACTCGGGGCCGAGCCCGGAGAGAATGCGGCGGTCGCTGCTAAAGAGAACAACAGCGCCGAGGCTGATGCACATGAAGGCCGTCACGGACTCTCCGCAATCCTCAGTCTCCTCCAGTGATCCTGGCTCCCCATCCCCTCACGTGCTGGACACCACTGCCCGACAATTCCTCCTGCCCAGGATTCGGGGCAGGCGACAGACGACCGCGGTCAATGCCGCCTTGGTCATGGACCCGCGCGACCTCTACACGGGTACTAATATGAACGACCTTGACCCCGACAGCGCGGTGCGATTGGCTCTCGGTCACAACTGGGCAGGCACAAACTGTCCTATCAGTGATGAGGTCACTACTGACCGCAGCGCCATCGTCCTGAACTCGCTGTTGGATGACGTGTTCGAGGAGACCCAGACGTTAGTGCAGGTTCATAACGCTCATGACGCCAGCGACAGGATATACAGAGCGGGGCAGTGCAGTGGCCAGTCCAGCGCTTCAACTGCCGACGATGACTCGTCCGCCAGGTCACTCAGTCCTGCCAGTTCCGACAAGAGCACTGACACGGACTTCCTGCTGCTGGACGAGGATGACGAGACCACCAAGGGGAAAGGCGGTAGTGCTACCGCTGATAATGACGTCGTAGATCGTCAGCCCGTTCTGTCGTCATCGTCGTCATTGTCTGATTCCGAGTCCTCGCCACCGCCCTACTTGCAGCGGCTGCCTACAGTCATCTCACGCTGCGTCAAGGATCTGTCGCCTGACAGTGCTGTACCCTGTGGCGTCAGTGACACGTCATTGTCTCGCGTGTTCACGCAGACACGTGTGAGTAACGATAGGACGTGGGAATACTCCCCCAATAAAGGCTGCGATACCACGTATTCCTCCGACGCGAAAGACGATCAGTCAGGATCCTCACAGGTCTGCTGTGCTCAAACCCGCATTGCCCTAGCCAACGTGTCTGTTCTTCCCTGTCACGCCGTCAAGACCAAAACTTCTCCCATTGTTTTTAAATCACCTTCTAACCCAGTTTCGTCTGAACAGACCTCTTTGGCCGCTCTAGTTTCTGCTACTCCTCCTCCTCAGGAGAAAGAACGAACGTCAGTGGACAAAGCCACAGCAAATGGTTCTGTGTGTCCCGTAAACTCCGTGACAATTGCTGTGGACATTTTGACCTCCAACCAGGCGGATAATGTTAATTCTGTCGCAAACACCGTGGAAAACATTAACTCCGTGTCAAATACTATGGGAAACCCAATAAGTCCTTTGTCCAATACTGTGAGGAAAGTGAACCGTGTAGATAATATAAGTTCTGTTTCAAACGCTGTAGAAAACTCCAACACCGGTAAGTACGGGCTTCCGAAGGATTCCAACGGCGGTGTGGATAGTACTCTGACTTCTGTTCGCCTACCTTTTGTTGTCACTGATGTGTGAAATGCGCTAGATAGTCTTATAAATGGTACAGGCGTCTGATACATCTTGCGCCTTGGCCTCATTATTTATGCCGCCGCAGTAGTGCTGCAGGACTGGTACAAACTTTTGGCAGGCGATACGGAAAAGGCTGGAAACATGTTTCCTCTTCAAAAGACGTGTATATAGCCTACGAGGCAAGAATGGTGACGTCCGTTGAATAGTAACACAATGAAATATTATTTAACCGAATTACTCCCATGATTGAACAATATTAACAACTCAGTGATCAGATTGATATTATGGGAAAGTTGTCGTACGCTTGTGATTTTGATGTATTGATATTATTTTGATGTGTTGGATATGATGTATTGATTTGATGTATTGTACCGTTTTGTTGCTAATAGGCGCGTTGTGTTTTTTGTTGTTGTTGTTATTGATTGTTGTTCTGATAAAACTATTTGTAACGTTGGTGTTCAAGAGATAATCATCGATGATTGTCTGGTACAAATCTTTATTGCCAAATAGGTAAACTGGCAACAAACAAATTTGAGGACCACAAATATACCTGTATTAAAAAGAAGAAATAAACCGAGAAGGAAATGGGCACAGAAAGAAATAAGGAGGGAAATAAATAAAGAAACGATGTAAATGAATAAATAAATAAATACACAAAGATAAATATACAAATAGATAGAAAGATGTGGGACCGCTCTTGACACTGTAGTTCAGGCACTGAATAACAAGGCCCCTGGCTAACTTCTAGACTAAAAATATTTGCAGCAAAATGTTATTCTCTTTACGGTATTTAGTAGTTGTAGGCTTGACAAGAGTTGTTTATTTTACGAGAAACCCAGGGACTGGTATTGTTATTCTCTCAACCTTTGTGTCCCCCGGTGTTTCTCCTTCTTGTGTAAATGCCTAGACTACTTCAGGTAAGACCCGCCATTAGCCATAGCAGACGACCACTTACATTTCCAATTGTTTTCTGAAACTGCGACATTAAGTCGTTAAGTAACGTACAGCAACCCATTTCCCTCTTCCTCCCTCCCTCCCCACACACTTAAACCTGTCGGGTGTTAACCTGCATCTCAGTGTAATTTATCCATTTAACGACAGAATTTCATATTTGATCTGTCGTTGTTGCTATTGAGTGACCTATTACTACAGCAATTATCTTGATGATGATGATGATGATGATGATGGTGATGATACACCTGGTGATGATGATGATGATGATGATGATGATGATGATGATGATGATGATGATGATGATGATGATGATGTGTAAGGCATAGCATCGTCCTTGCTAGCAGCATGCTTAGTGCGCACGCATTACATTACATTACATTACATTACATGATTATTGCTTTAGGTCCAGCGGACTCTTCCGAGCCAAATCAGGACCAGTATAGCCGAATCAGGACCACAAAATCAAGACCACAACTTCGCTGAAAGAGGACTCGCCCCTGATCCGCATAAAAGATCTGCCGAAACAACCCTAGTGGTAACACTGAAGGCACCAGCCGGTCACAATAAAGACATCTCACGCAGGGGACGCTGAGGCTATACTCTAATTTTTCAAACCCCCGTTTACAAAAACAAAATAGAATATAAACATCATTATAAAATATCAACAAAACACATACATATAAAATGCCTACATTGCCAAATAATAACATATAGGAAGCCCCGGTTACCACCTGGCAGAAAGCGTCCAATATTCCCAAGCTGATCCAACAGACTTCACACCCAAATGAGGAGTTTGGTCCGGAAGAGTTTTCAAGATGAAAGGTAGGTGACTGGTCTAGCGAAGAAGAAGATAGTATAGTAAATTAATAGAACAGAGTAGGAATGAAAAAGAACAAAATAGAAAGAAAGCGACAGTGGGAATTTTAAGCACTAAATTTCCAGAAAGTGGGGATATTATTTATACTGAAACCCCCGCAGTAGGATAGAAAATAAATCAATTTAAATTATTTATTTGACGATGTGTGTGTGCGTGTGCGTGCGGCCTGCAGAAGGCGTCCCTAGAGTACATAGCTGGTATTAACATTAAATATTTAGAACTGAGTGAAACTCGTCATCTGCCAGCCACTGGCATCGATCACATTTTTAACGACATACAGTTCGTTTCCTAAATCGACAAACCCATTTTATCTTGACTGCTTCTCTGTCCATGTAGACTAAAGTTTACAAGTTTAAGGTTTGCATTAAATACGATTTATTCCTTGCATTGGTGGATAAATACGCGATTACGGTATTGATTTAGTAATTCGGCCCGCCAAGGACGTCATTTTCCCATGTGCGGCCCGCCGACTGGAGAAGTTGCCCACCCCTGATGTAGAGCATCAGAACCTGCGGGGAAAACGCCCAAGTTAGATGTGATGGTATGCCTCCGTTATTGTGTAGCCTATGGGCTTCTGTCAGTGAGCTCAAACATTTCATCAAGCAAGCACAGCACTGCCAGAAATGGCCTCAATCCCCCAACCATCTCTTTTGTCTCTACGCTACCTAGGTAATCATCCAGTTGAGGGGGTCATATATTGGTCAGGTTACTAGATTGAACCATCCCATCGGTAGGACTACTGGTACAAACCAGTAACAAGTATGTGATTAATTTGACTTTTTAAGTGAAACAATCTGGTATTGTGATTACACCACAGAACTCAAAATACTGTTAAAACCTGGTAATGTTATTTTGTCTTACTGTTACAACCTGGTAATGTTATTTGTCTTTTGTCTTCACTATATTATATTCCAGCCAAAGGGTAAAATCTGGACTGGATCCATTGACTCCACAATGAGTTGTTATTTTGTGTCAAGCCATTTGATTGGCTCTGGCAAAGGCTTAGTCCAATCGTATTGCAGAAGACGCACAGGAGGCATAACTAACCAAGATCAATCTAGCAAGATAAGCTTTATGTTTTAATTTTTTAACAGTAATTTCTCATTCTCTTCCAACGATTATGGCTAAGAATCCTTAGTAGATGTCAGATGACATAATAATTGGACTGTAGTGTTTGACAGAATCGATCTACCTTGTAATCCGAATGTTATTACAAAAGATGTTTTCATTTTGTTATAGTTTAGCTTTGTGTGTCATTTCTGTTTTTGATCCTGTGAAAAGCTGTGTTATTTTTTGTTCTATCCTACTGTGATTGGCTGTACTATTTCTGGACACTTAGTAACACGATTTGATTGGTTGTTACAATTTCCAATTTTGTATGTCTCCATTTGATTGGATGTACAATATTTCAACATCCCAGTCAGTTATTCAGGCACGATTTGATTAGTAAAAATTTCCGAAAGAGCCAAACCCGTTGTTTCCGAGACAAAAAACTGGGTTAGGGTGTTTAAAACTTGTACTGCCAATCATATTGAAAAACAGATCAAATTGTGTATTTGAAACAAATTGATCTTTGTAAATTCTTACAACTAATCAAATTGCTTTATAATCTCACTGAGATGTTCAGAAATTGTACTGCCAATGAAATTGAGGCAGACAAAATTAAAGGCTGTGTTGGCTGTTACATTTTGTTTTAAAAAGCCAATCAGATTTCTTTAAATATTGTTGGTTACACTCAGGATGGTAGGAAGTAACCATAAAAGATGGAAATAACTCATTGAGAATTTTATCAATGTTCAATGTTTGTGATATTTGTGTACTTAAAATAAAAAATCTTTTATCCTTCTCAACCAAATTTCCGTATAAAAAATCGAAATGTATATAAATTATGTGATGATGTTTATGTTTAAAATAAAATAAAATAAATACAGATTTATCTTGGTACTGCTGCACTGTTTATAAAAAAAAAATCTATGGCAATTATGTGTTTTACACTGACATGCTGTCAAGTTATATGGATGTAAAATTGTGTATTTTTTCTGGACTATTATTTTTGTGTTCAGTTTTTTGCACTTTCACATTCAATAAATTTCACAAAATTCTTTGGTTTTGTGATTTGGATGCTTGTGTATACGTTTAAGAGTGCACCTTGAACACCAAGCAGTGTTTCGACAGGAGGAGTTATAGTTAGTTATTCATTGCTTAAAGGGACCAGCGGACTGCAAAGAGCTGAATCAGGACCACAAAATAAAGACCACAACTTGGCTGGAAGAGGACTCACCCCTAATCCGCATAAAAGATCTGCCGAAACAACCCTAGTGGTAACACTGAAGGCACTCCACAAGCCAGTCACTTTACAATAAAGGCATCCAACGCAGGGGACACAGAGGCTTTACTCTAATTTATCGAACACCCGTTTACAAAAACAAAATAGAATATAAACATTATAAAATATCAACAAAACACATACAAATTGCCTACATTGGCAAATAATAACATCTTAGGAAGCCCCAGTTACCACCTGGCAGAAAGCGTCCAATATTCCCAAGCTGACCCAACAGACCTCACACGCAAATGAGGAGTTTGTCCCAGAAGAGTTTTCAAGAAAAAGGTAGGTGACTGGTCTAGCTAAGAAGAAGATAGTATAGTAGATTGATAGAACAGAGTAGGAATGAGAAAGAACACAGGAGAAGACAACGACTTTGGGAATTTAAAGTACTAGTGGGGATACCATTTATACTAAAACCCCTGACACCCTAACGGGGGGAGGGGGGGGGGGAGGGGAGGGGAACATTGAAAGCTCAAAATCAGCCACTTTACAATAAAGACATCCCATGCAGGAGATGCCGAGGCCTTACTCTAATTTATCTACACTCCACCTTCTCCCCACCCCTTCTCTCAATCCCGTGTACAAAAATAAAATAGAATATAAACATCATTATAAAATATTTATTTAAAAAATACCTAGAAAATGCTACACTGCCAAATAATAGTTAGTTAGTTATTCATTGCTTACAGCGTCCAGCAGACTGCAAAGAGCCAAATCAGGACCACAAAATCAAGACCCCAACTTCGCTGAAAGAGGACTCATCCCTGATCTGCATAAAAGATATGCCGAAACAATCCTAGTGGTTACACTGAAGACACTCCACCAGCCGGACACTTTACAATAAAGACATCCTATATGCAGGAGATGCTGAGGCTATACTCTAATTTATCAAACCCCCGTTTACAAAAACAAAATAGAATACAAACCTCATTATAAAATATCAACAAAACACATACATGTAAAATGCCTACATTGTCAAATAATAACATCATAGGAAACCCATTTGTCAGAAAGCGTCCAATATTCCCAAGCTGATCCAACAGAACTCGCACACAAATAAGGAGTTTTGGTCTGGAAGAGCTTTCAAGAAAAAAGGTAGGTGACTGGTCTTAGCGAAGAAGAAGATAGCATAGTAGATTGATAAAACCGAGTAGGAATGAGAAAGAACACAGGAGAAAGACAGCGACAATGGGAATTTAAAGCAATAAATTTTCAGAAAATGGGGATACTATTTATACTGAAACCCCCGGCACCTCCACATGGGGAGCTAAATATTATAGAAAGCCCTGGTGACCATTTGGCAGAAAGCCTACAATAGCCCCACCAATCCCCCGTTGGGGTGCCGGGTGTTTCAGTATAAATAGTATCCCCACTTTCTGGAAATGTAGTGCTTTAAATTCCCACTGTCGCTGTCTTTCTCATTCGCTCTTTCTCATTCCTGCTCTGTTCCATCAATCTGCTATACTATCTTCTTCTCCGCTAGACCAGTCACCTACCTTTTTTCCTGACAACTCTTCCGGGACAAGACTCCTTATTTGTGTGTGAGGTCTGTTGGATCAGCTTGGGAATATTGGAAGCTTTCTGCCAAATGGTCACTAGGGCTTCCTATGATGTTATTATTTAGCAATGTAGGCATTTTACATGTATGTGTTTTGTTGATATTTTATAATGATGTTTGTATTCTATTTTGTTTTTGTAAACGGGGGTTTGATAAATTAGAGTACAGTCTCAGCGTCCCCTGCGTGGGATGTCTTTATTGTAAAGTGACTGGCTGGTGGAGAACTTTCAGTTTTACCACTAGGGTTGTTTCAGCACATCTTTTATGCGGACCAGGGGTTGTCCGATCCTGATTTGGCTCGGAAGAGTCCGCTGGACCTAAAGCAATAATCATGTAATGTAATGTAGCCCTAACAGACCCCTTGAGGAGATTTGGGAGATTTTCCAAGAAAAAAGGTAGGCGACTGGTCAAGCGGAGAATCTAGTAGACTGATAGAACAGATTAGGAAGGAGAAAGAACAAATGAGAAAGCCAGAAAGGGTGGTCATTTAAAGCACCACATTGGGATTTGGGTGGAGAGAGGGGGGAGGGATGGATATAGGATAACATGCAAGTTTCCCAATAATGACACACATTTGATAATCCTGTCAAACGTTTCACACTAATATAGCCAGACAGGTCACTGTGGGATAACTGTGCAGCTAAATTATAATCAAGAGCCACCCCTCGGCCTCTCCCCCCCCCCCCCACCTAAAGAAACCAAAACAAAACAAAACTCCAGTTGACCATTGAGAGTCAACATTATTTTATTTATGCACAAACAAATCAAAAAGCAACCATGTTATTATCCCTCGTTTATTACAAGTTCATTTTATGTTCTACACAAACAATTCTGAATGTATCGTATGCGACCATCATGAAGTTTATTTCACACACAATAAAAAAGAAAAACAAATCAAGTGGTTTAATACAGATAAGAATCATAGATGAATCCACAGGATCATTACCCCTCTAACACCTATTTCATGCACCTGTACTGTCATACAATTAGGTGACCAACAAATTGTGTGCCACCTATGGTTAAAAGACTCAGTCGTTCTTCAGAGTTTGTCCTATACAGTCTTCACCTTGAATGAGATCAGCAGTGGTTTTTCATTCTTTGCCTCTACACTCAACCTCTTTCTCTTTTCCCCATAGTTCAGCATCCCCAGTGTTATTATTACAACTTATTAACATCACCATCCTCATCTGTAATTTCATATTTTTATCAACATCTGTCATCCCACACATTTCATATTGACACTATCATCGTACAAATTTCATATTGACACGATCATCATACATCTCACATCATTTTTACCCTAGATCATCGGGATCATCTTGCAGATGAAGTGCAGCATGGATGACTGCTTTTACTACAGTTTAACAGGTCACCTAACTTGTAGTCATCATCTCAGTTCACTTCATCATATTCACTTTCTACAGCTTTTCCAAAAAGGAATTTGCAAAATTCCACTCACTGAATACAAAAAGGTTACAGTTTGTCCATACCAACAAAAGTCGAACTCGTTTGCATCTCATAATTTTCACTTTGAAAATAAAATAGGAACACATTAGGAATCAGTCTAATGTATCATCTTAAGCATTTGTATGTCCTTATTTCATACAAAAAAACGACTGAAAACCTTTCACAAAATACCCCTTACTTTAATTCATTGTTAACATTTTTTCCTTCAAGTAGTTAGTTATTTATTGCTTACAGGGTCCAGCGGACTGCAAAGAGCCAAATCAGGACCACAAAATCAGGACCACAGCTTGGTTGAAAGAGGACCCTTGATCCGTATAAAAGATCTGCTGAAACAACCCCAGTGGTAACAATGAAGGCACTCCACCATCCTGTCACTCTACAATAAAGGCATCCCACGCAGGGGCGCTGTTCCTTCATGTACTGCAAGTTCAGCATGTCATCAAAACAAATCAGTCTGACATAGTTAATTTCTCATCGGCCTTATTTGATACTTGTTCAAACAATTTGCTCTTTCATTCACCATGAAATATTGTTTTCCTTCATCTATCCCAACTCCAAACATTCACTAACAATTCCTCATTTACTACCCAAATCAGCCACCGCTTTGAGCAACTCTTAAGCTGGAAAAGCACTATATAAAAACCATGTAAATAAAATTAAAAATTAAAATAAACTTGTATCATCACACATTCAGTCATCATACTACACACTCACAGAAAAAAAATATGGTTGTACTTCATTAAAACAATGTTTATGTTAATATAACATGCATGCCACTCAAAACAAAATAAAAAAAAACAATAGAAGAAGAATAAATTTGCACCTTGCACAATCATAGGAAATGAAAACTGTTCCATCTAACAATTAGGAGATATTACTATATCATCCTGTCATGTACAACAATAACTTTCATGCAACCAATTTCGGATATATTACTTTCATTCATAAAATCATTTAGATGCATTACTAGATGCCAAATTATGCCAGCAGTATGTACATATCACCGAGAACACGACATGTTTGACCTTCATTATTCGGTCATAGACCACCATAGTTGATGAACACACACACACAATGAATTTCATAAACAACACAACTACTATAGTCACTCCTCAGGATATATGAAAGCATGTGTAAAATGTCTAAACAATACTATGGAAGTACAGTAAGAAATAAAAGATCAGGTCAGATAAGACGATATAAGAATACTTCATTACCTCAAATCACAAGAAATTTACAGATGGCGAGTCGAGTCGCACAAGAATATGAACAGTGCTATGTTTTATAGGGATTATTTCTAAATATAATGATGACAATAATTTCTAAATGTGATGAATTTCAACTACAATGAAAAAAAAAAAGATTTCTCTTATATAGCGCACTTACAAGCTCAGAGAGCTTCTCAAGACGCTGGCCCGTAATATCCAGCAATCACAAAACAGTTTGCTCACACAAGCCGTGGGCTCTGACCACTGAGCTATCCCTGCCGCCAATGACAATAATGGCCAACAATAATGAAAATACTGTTGGGTTATAATAGACTAATTAGTAAAATGTTTAATATCTAACTGTAATGCTAGTAAAATGTTTAATATCTAACTGTAATGCTAGTAAAATGTTTAATATCTAACTGTAATGCTAGTAAAATGTTTAATATCTAACTGTAATGCTAATTTCTGGCTGTAATGAGAAATCTTTTTACTTTAATAAAAAAAATTGTTGAACTAGAATACTATTAATTTCTACAATTTAAAATTTCTAACTGTAATAACAATTTCTGGCTATAATTATAATATAAATAAGATTGAGCTAGAACAAAATTATTGTCTAAAATTCATAATTTCTATTATGGAAAACATTTGAAAAAATGAAATTAATTTCTAAAATGTATAATTTCTGACCTTCAGTAAAAGTGTAATTGAAACTTCTAATTATGTAAATTCTATCTGTAATGGTAATTTCTGACTATAATAAGAGTAATTTCTAACTGTAATGGAAATAATGCTGAACTAAAAGCGAAGTTAATTTATAAAATTAATAATTTCTAAATGTAAGTATAAGTATAAAGGAAATTTCTAAATATAATGACAATCTGGTTATATATATATATATATAATAAAACATAAATATGCTTAGAATATGCTTTCAAACCTTTGCAAAATCTTTTCTTCTTCGAATTAATTAAAGAATAAATGTCTAACTACAGACAATAGCCGTTTTGTAATACATTTTTTTTTCACTTTACAATAATCACAAATATCAAGGGCCACACAACAATCATATTTTTAGGACAAAAAGAAGTATAATTGTTATCAATTCTACTGGCCTCAAAGAAAATGAGTAATGGTATATTGCACAGAACACCAAAATTTTAAAAATAAAAAAAAATCTATTGAAAGTGTTAACATAGCTAAGTATTGCTATGATGCAATATATTTGGCCAAAACGTGATATATTAGCTAAAATATTAGTACAATACTAATAAAGCTAAAAACAATGTGGCCCTAAACAGCAGTAAAGTTCAGTTTTATTTTCCCAGCCGTCTCTCTTCTGTTGTTACTATTGTCAATGTATCAATGAACAGCCAAAGTGATGATGACGATGTCTGTTTATAACGCTCGTGTCTCCATCCATTATTGAAAGCTCAGTGTGCAATAAGGAGAAATAAACCATAACAAAACAACCACAGGAAAGATCAAGTCTGGTGTGGGATTTGGGGAATTGAGGTTGACAGCAGAAGTGAGAAAGGTGAAGGTTTCACAAAGTTACTACAATGCAAACAAGAGAGTCTTCAGTCTTCTCTGGAACCACTTGACACAGTCTGCCCTTTTGACAGTCTCAGGTAGCATATTCCCTAACTCGGGGACTGCATTCTGTAGGGATGTGGCACCAGATCTCTTTCTGTTTGTCTCCTCACATGGTGGCAGGCCAAAACGGGAGTGGGAAGAAGAGCAAAGCTGACGAGATGGCTCATACATAGGAACCAACTCAGACAGGTGTCCTGGAGCCAGAGCAATTGACAGGATGTTATGGTCAATACTTCTTTTTTTTTTAAACAGGGAGCCAGTGCAGAGAGTCAAGTACATGGAAAGAACTTGTGCATTTGTACATCAATCTGAGATCTATCGTCACAAAACGCCACTTTCCTTCTATTACAGCATGCTCAGAGCGCAGTATTATTCCATCACTCTTTTCATAGCATCGCCACCATTATACTTTATCAACAACTAAAAGAGAAATAAAATCCAAACCACAGCACCAAAACAGCACAAAGTACTTTGATCATCATTGTCAACATGGCTTCATGATCCTGTAGAGTTCCTCTCTCCTGATCTTCTCCCCAATCCGCCTTTATTGCTGTTGATGATGGAACCCTTTGACTATGCCCCATCAGCGCAACTCTTTAACATTCAGAAGTCAACGTGGCCCCACTGAAAACAATTTGCAACAACAAAACAAAAACTCCTTCAAAGGATAGTTATTTTCTAAATTAATAAACTCCAATTTTGTGCCCTGTTAAATTTAATTGCAACCCCTAGCTACATTTGTAGCAGTATCATGTAGTAGATCGTACTAGTGAACCATTAAAACAGGGGAAATCACTCCCTGTCAGGACAGAAATGGAACACTCAACTTTGAGATGATGGTGTGAACAAGGAAAACCCACTTTATCATTGTTTAATGTAATAACAATGTGCACTTTATCATTGTTTAATGTGATAAAAATGTGCACTTTATCATTGTTTAATGTGATAACAATGTGCACTTTATCATTGTTTAATGTAATAACACTTTAGGCTAACCTCATGGTCACATGGTCAATTTTGGCTAACCTCATGGTCACTTTAGGCTAACCTCATGGTCACTTTAGGCTAACCTCATGGTCACTTTGGGCTAGCCTCATGGTCACTTTAGGCTAACCTCATGGTCACTTTAGGCTAACCTCATGGTCACTTTAGGCTAACCTCATGGTCACTTTGGGCTAACCTCATGGTCACATGGTCACTTTGGGCTAACCTCATGGTCACTTTAGGCTAACCTCATGGTCACATGGTCACTTTAGGCTAACCTCATGGTCACATGGTCACTTTGGGCTAACCTCATGGTCACATGGTCACTTTGGGCTAACCTCATGGTCACTTTGGGCTAACCTCATGGTCACATGGTCACTTTGGGCTAACCTCATGGTCACATGGTCACTTTAGGCTAACCTCATGGTCACTTTGGGCTAACCTCATGGTCACATGGTCACTTTGGGCTAAACTCATGGTCACTTTAGGCTAACCTCATGGTCACATGGTCACTTTAGGCTAACCTCATGGTCACATGGTCACTTTGGGCTAACCTCATGGTCACATGGTCACTTTGGGCTAACCTCATGGTCACTTTGGGCTAACCTCATGGTCACATGGTCACTTTGGGCTAACCTCATGGTCACATGGTCACTTTGGGCTAACCTCATGGTCACTTTAGGCTAACCTCATGGTCACTTTGGGCTAACCTCATTGTTATTTAAAGTAAACAAAGCATTCAAATTGAGGCCTTTTTTAAAAAAACGAAAAAAAAAACACCACCAAACCAACAACCTATAAATCCACAAACAAGGACAGCTAAACCAAGGCACAAAGTTGTTTATCACATAGTCAATGCAAAAGTTAAAGACACATTATTCAACAGTACCATACCACAGCCAAGCCCAAACCCACTTGTACAGTGAACAACACACCATCAGCCATGCTCATGGCACTGTAGCAACAAGACACTGTGCAGACAACAGTAGATAGTTAGGTCATGTTATTTGCCTTGTTAAAAGCAACAGAATTGGAGTAGATGCTACCTTAGTCAATCATCACTACTCCAAACATTATTCACCAAATTCTAAAAACGGATTCTTATATTCCATTGACAAGACAAGTCGCGTTATTCACACTTCCCACTGAAGAAAAAAAAATCAGATGGAATTTCTAACTAAATCCAAGTCACAATGACGAGCTTCCGGCACTGCGTCTTAAAAAAGATACAGGCACTGTATTCACGACCAACAATGAAGTGACGAACTGCCAGCAATCGCCAAACAAACACTCCACTTATATCAAAACATGGTCAAAGCAATGTATCTACACTTACACAAAGGCATAGTTATTCACCCTTCACACATATCAATGAGATGACGATTGTAAAATATACAAAGGATACAACAACAACAAAAACCTAGCACAACAGCAAAGAAAAGCTAGCGTAGGGAATGTCTTTACATCAGCGGTTTGCTGCCTTCACTGACCGACACACAGAGAGAAAACCACTGCAATACACCATGAAGAGTGAAATGTAGTATACACACAACTGATACAGCTGCTCAGCAACACTGCCACCACTCAAGTGTAACGTCATAGTCTTATACAGCAGTGTTCACTGCCGGTGGCGATAGGACTGTGAAAACCAACACACACATATTGCTTACACTCTCCCTGACTATAGGGAAAACAATGCAGGAATCAAAGAACACTACTAATGGATTTCAAAAGCGTTTATAGCCTACTGCTTCACACAGCAGTAGGCATCCAAGCAGCCCCGAGGTAGGATTATGGGAGATTCCAAGCAAATTTACAAGCATAACCCTCCTTCATCTGACAGTCAAAATGTCAGGTGTAACCCACTTCTTTTATAGTCAATTTCTGAAGCCCAACTCTTATTTATTTTGCAACGATAATCTCAAGTATAATTTTTTGTGTATAAAGGCAAATAAGTTAGTTAGTCATTGTTTGTAGGTCTGGCAGACTGCAAAGAGCCCAATCAAGACCACAACTTGGTTGAAATAGGACACACTGCTGATCCGTATAAAAGATCTGCTGAAACAACCCTAGTGGTATCACTGAAGGTACTCCACCAGTCGGGCACTTTACAATAAAGGCATTCCATGCATGGAATGCTGAGGCTATACTCCAATTTATTGAACCCCTGCTTACAAAAGCAAAATAGAATATAAACATCATTATAAAATATCAACAAAATACATACATATAAAATGCCTACATTGCTAAATAATAATTTCATAGGAAGCCCAAGTGACCATTTGGCAGAAAGTGTCACGTATCCCCAAGCTGATCCAACAAACACAAATGAGGAGTTTGGAAGAGTTTTCGAGAAAGAAGGTAGGTAATTGGTCTAGCGTAGTAGTTTGTTAGTTATTCATTGCTTACAGGGCCCAGCGGACTGCAAAGAGCTGAATCAGGACCACAAAATCAGGACCACAACTTTGTTGAAAGAGGATTCACTCCTAATCCGCAAAAAAGATCTGCTGAAACAACCCTAGTGGCAACATTGAAGGCACTCCAATCACTTTACATTAAAGGTATCCCACTCAGGAGACGCTGAAGCTATACTCTAATTTATCGAACCCCCATTTACAAAAACAAAATAGAATACAAACATCATTATAAAATATTAACAAAACACATACATATAAAATGCCTACATTGCTGAATAATAATATCATAGGAAGCCCTAGTGACCATTTGACAGAAAGCGTCCAATATTCCCAAGCTAATACAACAGACCTCACTCACAAATGAGAGTTTTGTCCCGGAAGAGTTTTCAAGAAAAAAAAGATAGGTGGCTGGTCTAGCGAAGAAGATAGTATAGTAGATTGATAAAACACAGTAGGAATGAGAAAGAACAAATGAGAAAGACAGCAACAGTGGGAATTCAAAGCACAAAATTTCCAGAAAGTGGGGATACTATTTATACAGAAACCCCCACTCCTCACAGGGGTCCCTGATCCGTATAAAAGGACAACCCTAATAATAAAAACGGAAGGCACTCCACCAGCTGGTCACTTTACAATAAAGGCATCACATGGAGAGATGCTGAGGCTTTACTGTGATTTATCGAACCCCCGTTTACAAAAACAAAATAAAATATAAACATCTTAATAAAACATAAACAAAACACATACATATAAAATGCCTACATTGCTAAATAATAATAATACCATAGGAATCCCTACAGACCATTTGGCAGAAGGCATCCAATGTGATATATCCCCAAGCTGACCCAACAGATCCCATACAAAAATAAGGAGTTTTGGGAGAGTTTTTAAGAAAAAAGGTAGGAGACTGGTCTAGGAAAAAGATAGTAGATAGAACAGATTAGGAACGAGAAAGAACAAATGAGAATGACAGAAACAGTGGTAATTTAAAACATTAAATTCCCACAAAGTGAGGATACTATTTATATATAAACTCTTGACCCCATGGGATTTTTACAGGCAAATTCTCAAACATAACTCATTTGGATTTAGTCAGTCTCAAGTAGGACTCCCAATTATTTTAAAGGCAAATTCTCAAATATAATTATGTATTTTTTAGTCAAAATGTCAAGTATAGTTTATTTTGTAGACCAATTTAAGCATTAAGTCATTTGTTTTAGTCAAATTCTCAAACAAAAGCCTCATTTATCACACTATACAAAATAGAAGCACCAAAATAATTATTATCGTCATGCAAGGTTTAAATTCAGTGTGCACAACAACAATATTATATTATATACAAACAAATATTTATGATAGAAGAAAAGTGAACACAATTTTCTTATGCTCACTAACATCTATTTTTGAGACAGCAAAATCAAGAAGGAAATATTTTTCATCACATGCGTGAGCTTTCTCATCAGATACACAAAACAATTTTCTCATCTCACGAGATACATTTTTCATTCAATACCAAAATATACAGCAAAGTTCCAAGGTTGATACATCCGTTCATGGCACGGTATGTCAGGACCGCATGCACAGCACACGACAGACAATGAGAGAAATTTAACATCCAGCAACTGTTTGTGAGCAATTGAAAGATTACCTCCCCTCCGCCGTTTCACCAAATAAAGAAACACAATAAAACAAAGATAAGAAAATAAAAAAATAAAAATCAAACAAATATAAAAAAATAAACAGTGTCTGAACTCAAACATGAAAATAATAATAACAATAAAATAAATTTATTTTAAATTAATCTCAATTTGCACTAACTGATACAAAACAAAGGGGCCAAGGTAGTGAACATGTGTTTAGTCACCACCGCTATGCCAAAAATGCACCATAACCATACTCAACATGCATTATAACTGACAAAACATTAACATGTTGTATTTCAATTTGATCAGGCATATCCACACTACAGTACATATACACAAACATTCCACAGCCATTGACATACACACAATAACAAATAAAAAAGCAATAGCGGCTAACATGTGTGAAAAATAGCACAAACAATGTTCACCAACCCAAAAAGAAAGAAGTAAAAAAATGGAAAAAAGACCCACCATCTTTAAAATGTAACAAAATTAACTACAACCCAATCAAAATTAACAAAATCACTAACAAATTTTATATAAAACGAAATCTCATTAGGGACTCCAATACAAGCACTGTTTAAAATCTGTTTCATGTCAGTCCGCATTATTGTGATTCAGTTCATTTGAAAACTGTAAATAGGTACTTCGTGGTTATTTATTTATTAAAAAATGTTTTTTTTTTATTCACAACGTTTTAGATCTTGAACCACCATTCCCACTTCACCCGCATGTGCATTGAGCATGTCCACTAATATGGAGAGGCGCTATATATCATCTACACATCGTCTTTGACAGAACCAAATAAACAGGTTGGATGGTTTGCGAAATTTACATCGTAAATAGCTCATATTATTTTCTGGAGAGAAAGTTTTTTTGTTTTTGTTTTTGTAAATTTAAAGTTTGTTTTATTAAGAAAACATTTGTTTTGGGGGGTGGATGCATAAACACTCACATTGTTGCACACATGTGAGTCAAAAAGATAACTATATAAAAACCAGCTGTATTAAATGCAGAACAAAAATTGTGAGCACACAAACATGCACATACAAATATGAAAGACGCACTGCCAAGAATTATGATACAACGTAGGCCCAGAGGGATTGATGAGTATTGGCTAGGCAAAACAGGCTACGCTGACAAAATTATGACCAAAATATATACACCTGAGCAGCAGTGATTCCATTTAAAAAAAGAACACAAAATAAACAGTCACTTTGTTTCAGCATTCAATTGAGTCACAGGGTTTGACAAGATTTCACTGAACCAAGCTATTTATTATCTCTTGATATTTTCATATAGCCAATAGCCCAGCCAACCACACACACACCAGGCCTTTCTGCACAATATGAATTGTTCATCATTCATTTCAATCTGAAAGACCAACTATATCCTGTAAGATAGAAATAGAAGGCTAAATGAACTGAATACTACAACTGTGCAGCGGATTAGCCAAAAGTCAATGAAGAATTGAAAGTTGTTAACATCGGCTCCTAATCACACTGCTGTGATCTGTCTGAGCAGCCCAAAGCTGATGTAGATCTTAGCTTCAACCAAATTAAACATTCACTTTGACCTCGCAGGTATACAGACTGCTACCAATCAATCTACAAAAACTACAATCAAAAACATTGAAAAACCGTTTTCCAGGTTTTGCCAGATATGCGCTTCAAGCTCAGTTTTGTTTAATAGGAGAATCGTGCTGCATACAAGCTTTTTATTATTAATACTACACTTGTGATGAATTATTGGAAATCAATGAAAGTGTTTTAAGTTGCTAAGTGTAGGCTAAGCATCAGACCTCTGTGGTCTGTCTGAGCTGTAGGATGCTGTTGTAGATCTTGAGAGCGGGACCTAGCTTGATGCCCAACACATTGACGATGTCCGCCTGGCTGAGCATGAGGAACGACTCCCCGTCCACCTCCTGTACACACAAACAAAGAAAGATAATAAGCAGCAAGTTATATGGATCATTCTTTTAAATGTTTGTTGTAAGGCCTAAAATGACCCTGATCTTCAAGATCAACGCAAAAACGGAAAACAGATGAAAGATCAATTATCGTCTCTAAATACAAGTTTAGACTTTATATCTCTCATAGGACTTTGGACAGCTCCAGTGACCCTGACGCGAGGTTAACCAAATTTGCATAGTATGTGTGTCTCATTGATGTCTATCATGCATCAAGAATGTTACATTCAATATTAATAACTTGGGGAAAAAGTTACACTTTGTGACAAATTTTCATTTTTTAACTAAAATTTGTTGACCCCGTGACCTTGACCTTGAAGTGAAGTCATTCATTCACTGATTGCTTTCGAGGTCTCATGGATATACAGCATCTTGCCAAGTTTGGTTGCGATACATAAAATAGGTTCCCAGTCATTAGCCAGTTTAAAGGTTTTAACAGACAGACAACGGACCTTTCTTTTTATAACTTTGGTAAATTTTAAATGTCATTGTTGGATTATTTGGGATTCATCTCTCACAGATTTGCCAACATCTGGATTCCCCCCCCCCCCCCCCCCCACCCCCGATGAAATACATAAACTTTGCAATGCATGCAAGTCAACAAAGTACATAGACTGACATTGCTATGTATGGAAGTCAACAAAGTACATAGACTGACATTGCTATGTGTGCATGTCAACAAAGTACATAGACTGACATTG
Organism: Oncomelania hupensis; assembly: GCA_036898135.1. Taxonomy (NCBI): domain Eukaryota; kingdom Metazoa; phylum Mollusca; class Gastropoda; order Littorinimorpha; family Pomatiopsidae; genus Oncomelania; species Oncomelania hupensis. Next base: position 77,523,594 of record CM072516.1, read on the forward strand.
CTATGTGTGCATGTCAACAAAGTACATAGACTGACATTGCTATGTATGGAAGTCAACAAAGTACATAGACTGACATTGCTATGTATGGAAGTCAACAAAGTACATAGACTGACATTGCTATGTATGGAAGTCAACAAAATACATAGACTGACATTGCTATGTATGGAAGTCAACAAAATACATAGACTGACATTGCTATGTATGGAAGTCAACAAAATACATAGACTGACATTGCTATGTGTGCATGTCAACAAAATACATAGACTGACATTGCTATGTGTGCATGTCAACAAAATACATAGACTGACATTGCTATGTGTGCATGTCAACAAAATACATAGACTGACATTGCAATGCATGCAAGTCAACAAGAGATGTACGTTTAAAACAGATCTTGTATAAACTCAAAAAAACAACAACCCATTGCTGCATTTACATCTATAGCAGTAAAAAAACAGTTTATTACAGTGTTCACAAAACAATAAGTGTAAAGTACAATTATTGTGCATTTATAATACTTCCACAATAATAAACAACGCTTCTTGCAGTTCCAAGCCCAATTTGATCTAATAAAGTTTTCTCCTCGAAGTCATTCCTTTTATACTGTGTGCACTGATCAAATACTTACATAATAATTTTAAAAAACTGAATCGTACAAAATCTCTACAATTATTTTTAAAAAAATGTTTTAAAGATGGATTAGTTATTTATAGTCTAATATCACATGCTTGCTTATTTATTAATTTATTTAATGGTTATTACAAAACTTGTAATGACAAACGATGCTTATCCAATTCCGCTGACCTGATCCAGGAAAATGGTCTCGAAGATCTTACAGCCAGGCAGGGAGCCCACAAAGCTGGCCACTTGTTGTATGGTCCAGCACATCACCTCTGACCCCTGCACCACCACCGCGTTAGGCAGCAGCTTGGCCTGGTACTCCCAGAACGCCGGACCTTCTTCTACCTGGGCGGTGGGTGCAAAGAACACCGAGCGGTGTATGGTCTGCTGGAATGCCCCGTGGTCTAGTTTTTCTGCAATAGGTTCTGACCATCAAAACCAATTGTGTTGTGTGCATAAGTTAACGCTAAACTGAAAACATTTGGAAATAATTAAGTGCATTTGAAAAGGCACACTTTTGTTTAATATAGATTAATAAAGATGTGAAGATTTATTATTTTAAAATATCTACTCTGTGACTGCAGAGAGAGGATGAGTTAGTTAATTAGTCATTGTTTATAGGGTCCAGCGGACTGCAAAGAACCGAATCAGGACCACAACTTGGTTAAATGAGGACTCACTCCTGATCTGTATAAAAGGTCTGCTGAAACAACCCTAATAGTAACACTGAAGGCACTCCACCAGCTGGTCACTTTACAATAAAGGCATCCCATGCAAGAGACGCTGAGGCTGTACTCTCATTTACTGAACCCCGTTTACAAAAACAAAGTACAATATAAACATCATTATAAAATATTAACAAAATACATACATATAAAATGCCTACATTGCTAAATAATAACCATAGAAAGCCCTAGTGATCATTTGGCAGAAAGCGTCCAATATTCCCAAGCTGACCCAACAGACCCCATACACAAATAAGGAATTTTGGGAGAGTTTTCAAGAAAAGAAGGTATGTGACTGATCTAGCGCAGAAGATACTTGATTGAACAGAGTAGGAATCAGAAAGAACAATGGATAAAGACAGCAACAGTGGAAATCTATAAAGCACTACATTTCCACAGAGATAGAGAGAGTGAGAGAGCTAACACACCTTTCTTGGGTTTAGGTAATCCAGCAGCTGCTATGAGGAGGCCATCTTTATCTGTCAGCCCAAAGTTTTTCCTGCAACAAAGTTTTCCACATCAGTACTAATAGACATGGCTCAGTCAAAATCAAAGGTCAATGTTCAAGCCCGAAATTAATTATAACAACATTCTTTTCTGGCATTGATATGACTCAAGTGGAAATTTAAAATGGCAAATATCTCCCGGGAAACAAAATGATTAAGTCAACAAAAATACAACAATGGAGTCACCAAAACAAAATAATATGCATAATAATAATACTGGATGCTATAAACGCGTTTTTCCCCAAATCACCTATCAAACTCAAAGCACGGCGATCTGTGTCAACGTACACGCTCACATGTTTGACCCACTCTCACAACAGGCACCCATCACTGCAACATGTGGTGTAAAGGCAGGGAAATGGCTGTTGAGGTAACAGGCCTAAACAATACTTTGGTAATGTTCATTACAACACGTCATTGTCCATTATGACAAAGTTGGTTACGTCACCACTCTTCGAGGGCTGAGCTGCGGCATTGTCCCATCACAGTCTTGTGTTCTGACATCTCTTATTTATTACATTAATTTCTGTTAATAATGCAAAGTCTCCTGTCGTCACATTGAAGTCTTGTGTTCCGACATCTCTTATTTATTACATTAATTTCTGTTAATAATGCAAAGTCTCCTGTCGTCACATTGAAGTCTTGTGTTCCGACATCTCTTATTTATTACATTAATTTCTGTTAATAATGCAAAGTCTCCTGTCGTCACATTGAAGTCTTGTGTTCCGACATCTCTTATTTATTACATTAATTTCTGTTAATAATGCAAAGTCTCCTGTCGTCACATTGAAGTCTTGTGTTCCGACATCTCTTATTTATTACATTAATTTCTGTTAATAATGCAAAGTCTCCTGTCGTCACATTGAAGTCTTGTGTTCCGACATCTCTTATTTATTACATTAATTTCTGTTAATAATGCAAAGTCTCCTGTCGTCACATTGAAGTCTTGTGTTCCGACATCTCTCATTTACTACATTAATTTCTGTTAATAATGCAAAGTCTCCTGTCGTCACATTGAAGCAAACAACACAATTGCTATTAGTATTAGAAGACCAAAAGGAAACAAATGTTTATTTCTTTAATTTAAAAAAAAAAAAGTGTGACTGCATCCACTGTCGTTATAGAATGGAGGTAGTAAACCGGAGTACCCGGAGAAAACCTCAATAGTATCCTACCTATGTCGTGTCATATAAGTTCGCCCCTTGCGCGAATCAAAACCGAGAACTTCGGGCTAAGAAAGCGCAACTAACCCACTACGCCACCCCTTAAACAAAACCAGCGGGCAACACTGACCTCTTTCTGCCTCTGGTAGGCTTGATGGGAGGCTGCTTAGCTTGCAGTTCGGCGTTCATACACTGGAGGTTCTTCTCGTACATGGGGCAGCCAGACAGACGGTGGTGCGACGTGAACTTTCCTGTGACGTGTCCAGAGCTGTCACAGCCTGGGTGTGGACATCGTCTGCAACACCCCTTGCATCTTAAAAGCGGTTATTTTAATATTTAGTATTCATTTATTTTCGGTCTGGGAGTGTGGGGATCAACAGACTGCTTTTTTTTTTTTTTTTCAGGCAATCAGAGAGACAATCGTCATTAAGCGTTAAGAGTTTGATGATTTAAACTTTTTCATCTTATTAGGTCATCATCATCTTATCATCAAAACGTTTTACATTTCCCCCTCAATTTGAAAAAATAAATTCTGTGTTACCACCTTCTCCCATATTTGCTTTTCACTTCCTAATAATAAGTTTTCCAGTTGATCCATTTCTAGGGGATAGTGTTCTGCCATCAAAACGTGTTAACTATTGACTTATTTTTTTGTGGTGCTTTCAACTTTGACTATGCTCCAAACATAACAAATGTAAGTTACAAGTTTCAAGTGAAATATAAACGTCGTAGAATTTTCAGCAATAGCCTTGAATCACCCTTCATTACCAATAAAACATATAACACTATGAACATTATTTGTTGTGTGTGTGTACCTTGTGTGTGCATACATTGTGTGTGTGTGTGTGTGTGTGTGAACATGTGTGTATACACACCAGCTCAAGGCCTATGTGAGCAGCACTGTTTAGTGCCTCCACATTTTGCTGGCTGCGGGCTATTTATAGCTTACCTGCACCCTCCCTTCCAGTGAAAGGAAAGGAAAGGTAACATCGGCGAAGCTATTTATAGCTAGCCTGGCTGACCTTACCTCAAAACTAAAAAGCTTTGGTTGAGTCGGTGTGTATACATTGTGTGTGTACAGTGTGTGTGCGTGCGTTTGTGTGTGTGTGAACATGTGTGTGTCAATACTGAAATTTCCATTTATGTCAAATTTAAATTCAAATAAGAATAAGTAAGAAGCTAAAACACCCTTTTGGTCACCAATAAAAAAACATTTGAAGTGGTCATTTCAAGATTATAACACAAATTACAGACATTGTAATTGTGACAGGTCAAATCCAAAGGAATGAAAAATTAATTTAAAATAATACACACACGCAAAAAATCCCTTATTAACTTTAGAAACATGCTTCAGTGCGCAAAGCCCCCAAGGAAAATGGTTAGAACCAAAACTGAAAACTTTACTGACAGTTGAATTGCTGACGGCAAAAAATTACACCACAGCAGGAAAAGAATCAAAGTAGTGATTGTACTGCTGAACTCAAGAGGAACCCAAAACACTAACGGACAACTGCAGCGTTTCCTTTCCAGCTCGTAGCTTCTCAAACCAAAATAACGCCTGCATTGTGACAAAAATTGGATAATTTTAATTTGTTGGGTGGAATTTCGTTGTTTTTCTAACGCTTTATTATTCCATTTTACCGGGGAAAAGGCGTAGTCGCAGCCTGTGGCGCACCCAAACCCAACCTACCCAATATTAATTGTGTTTTTTTGAAATTTTGCTGGTGAAGCAAACCGGAGTACTCGGAGAAAACCCCCAAGACGTTGCCCGAGTCGAAAGTAAATAATATTCGGAGAAACATAACGCCCAGATGCTGGATCGATCCCACACCTCGATGTGTGCAGGCGCCATTGGTTTCTGGCCTGTGGACAAGGCAAGTTAGTCCCGCCTTATCCCACTTGGCCACAACGCTCACTTGAACATGAACATGCTATGACCATGTAAATAATGCAATACAAGGCTGGTAGGGAACCAAGCAAAACTGTTTTCCATGGCATGTGGTTGAAAATGAGCAGATGTACTTCATTCCTTGCTGATCTGCTGGCTAACGCAATGACCTTACTATCTGCTTTAACAATCTGGCTAGCACAATGACCTTACTATCTGCTTTAATAATCTGGCTAGCACAATGACTTTACTATCTGCTTTAACAATCTGGCTAGCACAATGACCTTACTATCTGCTTTAACAATCTGGCTAGCACAATGACCTTACTAGCTGCTTTAACAATCTGGCTAGCACAATGACTTTACTAGCTGCTTTAACAATCTGGCTAGCGCAATGACCTTACTAGCTGCTTTAACAATCTGAAAGTATTGTTATGGTGATGGCGGCCGACAACCGTCTCTACAACGTCGTTAGCCAGACCCCAATGCAAGCGCCTGGGGTGAAAGGCTAAATCGGTTGTCAAACGACAAAACGGGATTTCCCATTTGTGACAACCAACGAGAAGGGAATCAAGATGGGCTTGCTTGTGTGCAGTTTGTGGCTGTGGAATGTCATCCAGTCATAAGATGGGCTTTGCTTGTGTGCAGTTTGTGGCTGTGGAATGTCATCCAGTCATAAGAAATGGTATTAGCATGCACTGAAAGCATTACACAAGGCAATGGTTCAATTTCTACCAAGACCACCATTGACTTTCACAGTTTATGACACAAGAGTGGTCATTCCCCCCTCCCACCGTTGCATTTTCAATCGCATTTAGCAATCTCTGGAATTGTGAACTTTGCTTGGGGCGTAACGCTGGCCAGAATGCAGTTGTAAAGAAAAGGGGTAGGCCTTTGGACTATAAAGTCTGGCTACACTCTTCAACTCACAAAAAGTGACAGATTAGAATCCCTTTAACGATTAGTGGCAAAAATTTAAATTAAACAGATCTAGGACCAGTGGCAGACCAAAAATGTCCTATTACACATTTTGCCTCAGGACATAATCGAGTCCTATTCATTTCCTCAGCTCAGGACATTTGGTCCCATAATGTGTGAAACCTGGAGTGATCACTGTTGAAATCTTTCACCTGACTTCTCCACTCTCATGTTTAATACGAGCAGCCAGTGGTGCTGCTGTCCCTTCCTCTGAACGACTGGAGCCCAGTCGGTCCGTCATGGACTCTCTGGTCATGTTTTGAATGGCGTAGGGACAGCCGAAGGAGCTGCAACAAAAATAGGTTTGGTCATTTACATTCACTTGTTACCAACACTGTTGCTATCAACAACCCAATGACAAACAGGCACATGGCAAACACACAACTAAATGAACTGCAATAGCAATAGCTTTTGTCAGTTACCAATATTTTATAAATAATATTAATAATAATGATAGTAATAATAATAATAAAGATATTTATAAGGCACTTTTGCTAGTAAGGAACAGTTCAAAGTGTACCCTCACACATTCACACACTCATTAAACATTAGTACAATACACATACATACATGTCTGGGAGCTGACCAAATCAAAACGCACTGGGGAAGAGGCAATAATAATAAACAAAATCATTCCCCACACATGCACACACAAACAGGCATACACAAACAGGCACACACAAACAGGCATACACAAACAGGCACACACAAACAGGCATACACACACACATGTGCATGCGCGCACAAAAAGAATAAGGCGGTATTGGAAGAAACAGTTTGAAGACAAAACATATTAGGAGAAGGCTTTAGAGAACAAATGAGCTTTTGACCTTTACGTTACATGGTTGTTATTAGCTGTCCCCATGTCACACTGTTGTTATATAGCGCTTTTCCACAGTAACAGTTGCTCAAGGCACTGGAAATATACAATCTTACTCAAGCCCACTTGCCACCTTATGTACATGGTCCCCAATAACCCTAACTAAGCTAACCCACTGTCTGTTGAAACTTTCAGTGCTTATTACTGTTACAGTATTTGTCCATCACTTACCGAGATCATTGTTTTCAAGACTGTTACACTACAAAGTATGGTCATTAAAACAGTTTATTAATCCATGGTACTGAGCTGAAGGCTCTCCAACAAGTGTGCCAGTGTGATAAAAAGCCATGCGGTTGTTGGTTGATAACCTGGCCTAATAAAGGGCTGTTGCATACCTGTGGTGTCCTGTGTACTTGGCTCCCTTGACGTGACCCACTCCGTTACAGCAGGGTGTAGGACAATGGCCTTCTCCGTTGTATTCCGACGCTGAAAACAGCAGGTACACATTGCAAAAACAAAGTACAAACACAGCACATACAAATAGCAATCCCAATATTCTAGCACACAATAATAATAATAATAATAATAATAATAATAATATTTATAAGGCACTAGTAAGGAAAAGTTCCAAGTGTACCCTCACACATTCCTATCCTATATTATCCTATCCCATAACTCGGAGGTCGTAAGGGCACCACAGATGATCGTTTAACCAGCATACTCCATCTTTCCCTGTCCTCAGCAACCCTGATTGTTTCACTCAAGTGTCAAACCAGTCCATTCTCAAATGTTGTCCTCCCACCACTTTTTCGGTCTCCCTCTTCTTCTACCTCCTTGCCTTGCAGGATGGTCTTTGCAAGATCTGCTGATCTGGTGACGTGGCCATACCATCGGAGTTTACCTTTTTTCACCACTGTGAGCAGGTCATCGTGTTGTCCAATGGCTTGTGTGATGGTCTGTCGGACTTCGTCGTTGGTGATGTGTTGGGTTTAGGAAATGCCCAGAAGTCTTCTGTAGCACCTCATCTCCATACGTTGTATTCTTCGTTGGAGATCTGCTGTAAGGGTCCATGTTTCGCAAGCATATAGAAAGATGGAGATGACAAGGGAGCGCAGCAGCCTTACTTTGGAATGTAGACTGATGGTCCTGTCTTTCCAAATGGGCTTCAACCTCGACAGGGCAGCAGTTGTTTGTGCGATCCTGGAGAGGACTTCCTGCCGGGACCCATTGTCTGATACAATGGCTCCTAAATATTTGAAGCTATGCACTGTGTTGAGGGATTGGCCTTCACACACTCATTAAACATTAGTACAATACTTTAACCTAAATGGTTGGGAGCAGGTGAAATCAAAGCAGATTGGGAGAGAGGCAGTAATAAACAAAGGGATTCCCCACACATGCACACACAAACATGCATGCACACATACACACGCACACCCACACACAAAGGATGAGGCTATATGGAATAAGCAGTTTGAAGACAGAACAAATCAGGAGAACAATTTAAAGAAGAAATGAGCTTTGAGGTTTGCTTTGAAGGTGTTGAAATTGGGTCTGTTGCAAAGAGAAAGTGGTCATGAATACCAAGCAGTTGGTCCAAAGACAGAAAAAATGTAGAACCAACAGAGGACAGTTTGTGTTGGATTATCCTGAAGGAATGTGTTGGATGAAGAGCGCAAGTTGCGAGAGGGGGTGTAGCGCTGGACATTATGGGCAAGGTATGAAGGCGCTGAGCCATAGAGACACTTGTAACAGAAAAGACAGATGTCAACAATTCTTTGTAACACAGGAAGATTTCGATATTCAATGTTTATAGGGTCCAGCGGACTGCCAAGAGCCCAATCAGGACAATACAAAAATAAGCAAAATCAGACTAAACTTTTAACATTTCAATATGATAAAAGATGTAAATAAAACCAGCCTTACTAATAAAATGTAACCAAGAATATAAACAAGACGACATGATCTATATACGATAAAACAAACCAATATCATGTAAACATTGAAACGGGTGTTTACTATTGCAAACTTTAAAACTCTCATTAAAAGGTATCGAACCAAAATATCTTTCTCTTTCACCAACCAGATCAGTCCATTAAGACATAAAATGGCGGACGGAAAAAGACTTATCACATGCAAAGCACCACGGTGGTTCTTCTCCTTTTAAAAGGAAACTATAGGTGACATAAGTATGCCCAATATGAAGGCGAGTGTACACAAAGTTAGGCAAATAAGCAGACAAATCTGGAAGAATTTAAAATAATTTGTTATTGATTTGATTAGACCATTATTTTTGAGAATGAGGCGAGCGGCAGTGTTTTGAACACGTTGCAGATGGTGGATGGAAAAAGCAGACAGACCAGAAAGAAGAGAGTTGCAATAATCAAGTCGAGAGAAAATGAAAGACGTCACAAGATTAGAAGTTGTGTCGATTGTTAGGCATTTACGGATAAGTCCAATGCGGCCGATCTAGTAGTGGCAGGCATGATATGTTTTACATTAAGATCTGACAAATCAGGACAACACCCAGGTTCCTTGTAGTAGGTAAAAAAGGGATAGTGTTATAACCTTGAGCTATTGTGTCAGTGATGGGTGATGGTGCAAGACAGTTTATGCTTAGTGCCAATGAGCATAACTTTTGTTTTCTCTGCATTGAATTGTAATTTGTTTGCTGTCATCTAATTCTGGATGTTTGAGAAGCAGTCGGATTAGATTTTCAGATCTGAAAAACCAACACAAGCAATGTAAATGTTCCTAAAAGTTCTAGAAATACAAGTTATCTGAAGTTGTAGATCTAGAACAAAGCAATATAAAATACTAAAACAAACAAGTTCAAGGACAAAGTCACCACAAAAGTACTTTCTTGGGTCCTTAGTGCTTCTCCAACTCAAATGAGACTGCACAATCACTGCTAAAGGTTACACAAACGGGATTTTTTTTTTTTTTTTTGGGGGGGGGGGGGGGAGGGGAGGGGGTTACACAAACTGGATTTCTTTGTTTTCTTTTTTTGGGGGGCGAGTACATAGACACACTGCTATTCATGCGAGTCAAAAAGCAAGACAATATTGCACTAACACAAAAACAAATTCTGCTGCTCAGAAGATTGGATGAATAAAAATATAAAGAGTTAAAATAAAGATTTTATTAAAGAGATGAGAAGCAAAAGCACTATAAGCTGCTGAACAAAATGAGATGGCGCTAGTCATTGGGATGGTGGTTCCTACAACAACGTACGATTAGGAGGAGGCTGCAGGTTGTAGTTGTTGGTACGCATGCACCACCCAGGTGGTTTGATATCCGGGGTGTCGTCGTCCACCCAGTAGTCGTAGAGGTCGTCCCAACCGTCAAAGTGAATTAGCACCTGGTGGTCTTTGACATCTTTAATGGTGGCCACTCTCACCTGGATAGGATTGCGGCGATCCACAGCCTCCAGCTTCATCCCTACCTCAAAGGCCACTGCAGGTCGCTGCAACACAAAGAGAGAGAGAGGGAGAGGGGGGAGAGAGGGAGAGAAAGTGTTACGACTGAGACGTGCACCACAGATCCCATCATTTTGTTTTGCAAAGCATGCAGTAATTAATAGAGTGTATTTACCTTGGATTTGAAGCTTTTTAGAATGTTGATAATTTTCCTCGGTGTTGAGAATTTTCTGTAATTACTTGTTTATTATCGATCAAAGCTTCTAGACCTTGTGTTGCTGGTCGAATCTAAACATTATATGACGCAAGTAAGTGCATAGTTCCGGTGACAAGTTTTATTTTGATTGGGTGTTATTGTGTCATTGTGTAATGTTCAAACTTTTACTCGATCGCAGAGAGGCTAAATAAGTAATGCACTGTCTGCTTGTGAGGATTACTGTTGTAGTGATTTTAGGAAAGCGATCTCGTATGCAGTTGTTGATGTTTGTTGAATAAAGTTGGAAAACTATACGCCTCCTACCTTGTTGCCAAGTGAACAGACTGTGGATAAATGAATTCGAGTTACATCAACATTCAAGCATCAGGGCTGAATCAGCCATTGATACATAACTGTGTAACAGAGGGGAGAGAGAGAGGGAGAGAGAAGGAGAGAAAGAGAGGGAGAGAGACACAGAGAAAGGGAGAGAGAGAGAGGGAGAAAGGGAGAGAGAGAGGGGGGAGAGAGAGAGTGAGTGAGAGAAAAGGAACAAATGCACAACTCAAAAGTTCATAAAAAATTAAATAGTAGTTGCGAAACACTAAAACATGGAACAAATAAGTAGCATTAGCAATGCTGGAGTCAAACAGGTGTGAAGCCTTTCTAAATGCCCCTTCGTGGACTAGACATTTGACTGATTTGGTCTGTTGGGTAAAACTGAAGGAACTTGTTAGAAGGCCATTCTGAGAATAAAAAACAACACACACACACACACAAACACACACACACAAACGGTTAAAATGACACTCACAGGTTTGAAAGCACGAGCTGGGACAGGCTGAGAGCGAGTCTTGCGGAGGTAATCCTCCCAAGTAAAATGCTCTATCTCCTCTTCTGGCCAATCTGAAAATTCATCAAATCACATATTTCTTTAAATTGTACACAATGCCTTTTTATGTTAATGACACAGCCTAAAAGTTTCCCCTCATCATTATTATTATTAGTTCCATTACTAAAAAGTGTTCATCAACAACAACAACAAATTAACATAGAGATGCATCTATGTCAAAAGACAGAAATGTGTCAAGTGCGTGACCATACTAGTGCATGATGGCACGGCCTGAAGTTATGTACTAGCAACAATCAGAAACTGGTTTAAATGGAATTGGATTGGATAACTGTTTACTAATACAATGACTAATAACACATTCATTATTGTAATTTATACAACATTATAGTTTGTTATTAGTACAGACTTCGCTTTTGGAAAAGTAACCACAAGGGATTAACATCTTAATAATTAGTTAGTTAATCATTATTTATAGAGTCCAGGGAACTGCAGAGAGCCAAAACAGGACCACAACTTGGTTGAAAGAAGGCTCACCCCTAATCCGTCTAAATACAATAAAGACATCCCATGCAGGGGACACTGAGACTGTTCTCTAATTTATCGAACCCCCATTTACAAAAACAAAATAGAATATAAAATCATTATAAAATATCAACAAAACACATACATATAAAATGCCAACATTGCTAAATAATAATAACATAGAAAGACCTAATGACCATTTGGCAGAAAGCGTCCAATATCCCCAAGCTGATCCAACACGCAACAGACCCCATACATAAATGAGGAGTTTTGGGAGTTTTCAAGAAAAAGGGCAGGTGACTGGTCTAGCGAAGAAAATAGTAGATTGATAGATTAGGAAGGAGAAAGAACAAATGAGAATGACAGAAACAGTGGTCATTTATAGCACTAACATTCCACAAATAGTCAATTTATTTGTCAAAAAATAATGTTAAAAATAAAATAAATGAATACACAAAGTGTATGCTAAAATGGTGGAGGTGGGCAGTAAAAAGAAATATCAGAATAAAAGGAGGCAGCGCATCCAGTCTTATGCTCTTCAAAGGTCAATTGATAAGCTGGAAGTTCCAAGATGTCTGTAGTCTGATTTACGTAGACCAGTGTTCACTAACTTGCAAATATTAGTATTGTGATGAGAGATGTTCACACAAAATAATTAACTCTTTAACACGTGGAGCGACCTAGAGCGACCAACATTTTTGCTATGTGCACACTCGCTGAGCGACCGTCAGCGGCCGTAATGACGTGGTCTGCTCAGAGGATGCCATGTGGAAATCTATTTATAGCAAACACGTGAGACTCTCGCACAAGTGATCGTGATTTCCTGCCGTTCCGGCGGAGTTTTCACTGCAGTTTTAGAGTGTGTAGAACGCACACAGTGAATTTTCAAAGTTTGATTAAAGTTTGAAGTTTGAGAGGCAGAGAATTATGGCGTCAGATTCTTGCAGAATCTGATGAAGAAAATGACCCATTTGAAGGATTTTAGGAGGCTGATTTGGTACAGGTTAATGATGGAGAGGAAAGTGATTTGGACTTTCACTTTGACGATCTGTTTCCGTCGGATTTGAATAACAGCAACGATGAACAATCGATACTTTATTATTTGTGGCAGTGATCGTATTGCTGCATGTTGTGCAGTATGCAATGTTGACATTCAGATTTTTTTCCCCAGTTGCAACACATTGTAAAAATGTATGTGTAACATTTCATTTTGAAGAAAAATATGTGGTTGATTTATTAATAATGATGAGTGGAACATAATTTTGGGTGGTGCATTTTGAATTAATTTTTGTATGTGCATGGTGTAGCATTTTGACGGAGTTAATTGCCATGACCTAGGAAATAGAAGCAGATAAGGCTAAGGCTCCTGTGGGGGTTAGAGGGTTAAATGAATGTGTGAGGTGACAGAAAACAGGTGAAAGTGAATGGTGGAGTGAAGGGGAAGGCTGAGAGAGAGAGCCAAACAAAGTAGGACAGGAGGAGGGAGTGTGGGGTCAATGAAAGAGGTAAGGGGGGTAGGGGAGATGGGTGGTCAGACTAACAAACTGGTAATGTTGGGCAGTCAGGGCAGGCCACTTTATATTCATTCCAAGTGGCTGGAGGCAGCCTATACAAGCAATGATACAAGACTCTATGAATTCCCTCTACAGTCCATTACATAAATCAGACTACAGTCCATCTCCTTCATGTAGACTCATATCAACCTGGTTGTACATAAATCACACTACAGTCAATTTCCTTCATGTAGACTCATATCAACCCTGTTGTACATAAATCACACTACAGTCCATTTCCTTCAAGTAGACTCATATCAACCCTGTTGTACATAAATCACACTACAGTCCATTTCCTTCATGTAAACTCATATCAACCCTGTTGTACATAAATCACACTACAGTCCATTTCCTTCATGTAGACTCATATCAACCTTGTTGTACATAAATCACACTACAGTCCATTTCTTCATGTAGACTCATATCAACCTCGTTGTACATAAATCACACTACAGCCCATCTCCTTCATGTAGACTCACACTACAGTCCATTTCCTTCATGTAGACTCATATCAACCTTGTTGTACATAAATCACACTACAGTCCATTTCCTTCATGTAGACTCATATCAACCCTGTTGTACATAAATCACACTACAGTCCATTTCCTTCATGTAGACTCATATCAACCTTGTTGTACATAAATCACACTACAGTCCATTTCCTTCATGTAGACTCATATCAATCTTGTTGTACATAAATCATACTACAGTCCATTTCCTTCATGTAGACTCACACTACAGTCCATTTCCTTCATGTAGACTCATATCAACCTTGTTGTACATAAATCACACTACAGTCCATTTCCTTCATGTAGACTCATATCAACCTCATTGTACATAAATCACACTACAGTCCATTTCCTTCATGTAGACTCATATCAACCTCGTTGTACATAAATCACACTACAGTCCATCTCCCTTATGGAGTCTTATATCAACCTCATTGTACATAAATCACACTACAGTCCATCTCCCTTATGGAGTCTTATATCAACCCTGTTGTACATAAATCACACTACAGCCCATCTCCTTCATGGAGTCTTATATCAACCCTGTTGTACATAAATCAGACTACAGTCCATTTCCTTCATGTAGACTCATATCAACCCTGTTGTACATAAATCACACAACAGTCCATCTCCTTTATGGACTTCATATCAACCCTGTTGTACATAAATCAGACTACAGTCCATCTCCATGGATTTCATATCAACCCTATTGTACATAAATCAGACTACAGTCCATCTCCTTCATGGATTTCATATCAACCCTGTTGTACATAAATCAGACTACAGTCCATCTCCATGGATTTCATATCAACCCTATTGTACATAAATCAGACTACAGTCCATCTCCTTCATGGATTTCATATCAACCCTATTGTACATAAATCAGACTACAGTCCATCTCCATGGATTTCATATCAACCCTGTTGTACATAAATCAGACTACAGTCCATCTCTTTCATGGAATCTCATATCAACACCGCTGTACATAAATCAGACTACATAAGTGTTGAAGTTTGCAGTTTTTCAGTTGGCTTTGGAAGAGTGTAAGACTTGATGCACTGCCATGTTTCATTGTACTGGACCTTTTTACCACCTCAAACTTTGTATCATTTGACTTCCAAGGCTCAAGCAGAAACCCTCCATTTTATCTTGCGTAAATAAACTTAAAATAAATATTTATTTATTTAATCAATCTTATACAGCACTTTTCCAGCCCAAGGCGGTGGTCAATACAAGATCTAACTCAAGCTTCTGAGGCGTCCACCTGCATCCTTTGGTTTCTGGGTATATTTGTGTTGCCGGCACTCGCCAGTCTAGGACATGAGCATCAGGATCCTTAAAGTCCATGCGTGCACAGACTAGACCTCTGTTTATACTCTCATCGGGAGTAGATGGAGCGCAGTGTCTCAGGTCTTTTTTTTCATTTTAATTTCATTTTATATTGTTATTATTAAAAAAAACAAAAACATTATTATTATTTTATTGCAGGCTGTCAATGGGGTTTGAATCACTGCATGTACAGGCTGCTATGTAATGGTCTGACATTGGAGTATATTGCGTACAGCACTGAGCCCATTATACAAACATACCACACGGGGGAGACAAGGCTCGGCGGTTTTCCTGGCACCAGCCCACAGGGTGAATGTACGGGGAGGTAATGTCGCACCAGTAGTCGTACAAGTCGTCCCAGCCATCAAAATGCACCAGCACCTTGTCGCCAAGGACGTCCGTCACAGTGGCCACGCAGATCAGCACCGTATTCTTGCGGTCCACCGCCTCCAACTTCATCCCCACTCGGAACGGGCTTGGCGTCACATTCTGCTGTAAAATCATCCAAAATAAATTACAAATCAAACTTCAAAGGTCATTACATTACATTACATTATTATTGCTTTAGGTCCAGCGGACTCTTCCGAGCCAAATCAGGACCAGACAACCACCGATCTGCATAAAAGATCTGCTGAAACAACCCTAGTGGTAAAACCGAAAGCTCTCCACCAGCCAGTCACTTTATAATAAAGACATCCCACGCAGGGGACGGCTGAGGCTTCACCCCAGCTTATCGAACCCCAGTTTACAAAAACAAAATAGAATACAAACATCATTATAAATTAACAAAACACATACATATAAAATGCCTACATTGCTAAATAATAACATCATAGGAAGCCCTAGTGACCACCTGGCAGAAAGCGTCCAATATTCCCAAGCTGATCCAACAGACCTCATACACAAACAAGGAGTCTTGTCCCGGAAGAGTTTTCAAGAAAAAAGGTAGGAGACTGGTCTAGCGAAGAAGACGATAGTATAGCAGATTGATAGAACAGGATTTTAAAAAAGAAGAAGAGTGTTTTGATACTTACTGCAACAGTCTGACTAGGGAAGATGTTCTTCGGGGCAGCGATGGATTTTGTGGTCCTTAAATAGTTGGGCCAGTTGAAACTGTCAAGAGCAACATCTACAAAGACACCAAGCAAGTATTATTATGTGCAAAAGATACTGTCAACATATTAATTTGTACACAAGGTAACTGGCCATATCATGTGCAGGCATGCCTACCTTCAATTTGAAGTTTCAGTATTAGCTTTTTCAAATTTCAGTATTACTATTACGATTTCTGTATTTACTTTTACTACCTATTGTTTTTGCACTCATCCTTTTTGATATCATGCAAAGAATCCAGTGATAGATTGATTTGCTGCCACAATCTTCTTTTTCTTCTGCAAAGATTCGTAATTCTTGATATGCAGTGGGCCTTCCGCGTGAAGCTTGATATCGTTCATATCACCAGCGGAGATGCCAAACTGGTTGTCACAAATCATACTTTTGTGTCAGTGTTGCCGCGAATAACGAAAGGACACTTTCCCGAATACGAGGCAAGATATGTCTGCTCCTTGCGCGGTGTCTTTGAAGATTCAGATTCACAGTCACTTTGCTTATCATTTCGTTTGGTCTCCATGTTTTGAATTCTGTCTCATGAGCACCGATCTTCATTGCGACTGCGCAAAAACTGGTTCGGCAAACTTCGGTGCCTCTACTGGAAACTTCCATGCCACGTGGCTCTACGTCTCTACTGCGACTGCGCATTGCGGCATTAAATCGAATTCGGCTGTCTTCGGAAAAAGGTCACGCGGTGCATTACCACACACACCAGCTCAATGCCTATGTGAGCAGCACTGTTTAGTGCCTCCATATTTTGCTTGCTGCGGGCTATTTATAGCTTGCCTGCACCCTCCCTTCCAGTGAAAGGAAAGGAAAGGAAGCATCGGCGAAGCCATTTATAGCTAGCCTGGCTGACCTAACCTCAAAACTAAAAAGCTTTGGTTGAGTCGCTGTGCACAGGCCAATGAGTTCGATTTTTTTTCTCCCAATGTTGATTTTATGTATTTATGGACAGTGAAACAGGATCCATATTTTCCGTAGCGTTGCCGAGTTTTTGAAATTTTCGGAAAAATACGGCAATTCCGTACAGGTAGGCATGCCTGCATGTGCTATGGCATCCTGGCAGAAGCCATTTTGCAAGGAACAGTGGAGAAGGCATGGAGAGAAAGAATGAACTAGAAAGAGCTGGACAATCTTAACAGTAGGGAGTGGGAGGGGAGCAGAGTGAGGGAGGAGTATGGGGGGGGGGGGGGGGGGAGGGAAGAGAATAATCTCAGCTCTTAAGCTTAGAAATAGGTACTGTGAAATAAATTGTTCTCAGCCTTTTTTTTTCTTGTGCAAGATAACTGTTGACAACCATCTAACGATGGGAGGGTTTTGCTTTCCATCCATCAACACCTTAGCCCACTGAATGATGTTTACACAAAGACTGGATTTCCTCCTTTTTTCTAAAGCTAAATAAATATTGCTACACTATGAACTCATTCTATTCCAGCTGTGCAAGGCAGCCACTTCACCTCTGGTCCAGCAGTGCAGAGGCTTTTTTCTACAATTCACGGCTACTGCACAAAAAATAACTTTGGAACTATTGAAAAGTGTTCAATAAAAGTTGGAGGTGTGTTTCTGCAATAATTCAATATGATCATCAGAATCAATACTATCATAGTTCATAACCAGCTCCTCCAACTCCTCTAACAGAGTAAAATCATTATAAATCAGAAACAAAATACACAAAAAACACCAAGAAAAATATAAAATCATACGACTTTCGGGCTACGCCCTTCTTTAGTAAAATCATTACTAACACGGAGTCAAAGAAATTTGTGAACATTCCATCTAAATTGAAGCAGAATTGGTGTCTTTGTTGTTCATCGGAAAGTGGAGAATGGCGTCATTACTTTGAACCGAATAAGGGTGCGTTCAGTAACACTCCCCTTGTCCTATGGACAAGTCCATGCTCTGTCAGTTATTATTAGGCCGAGCTGTAGATTTACCTATGCCCGGAATAGAATGAGTTAAATGAACGATTTAAGTAAATGCTTACGTTTTGGCGGCTGCAATGCCTTGCCATTCTTCTCGCACCAGCCAACAGGGAAGATGAAGGGAGAGTCAGCGTTGCACCAGAAGTCGTAGCACTCAGAGTAGCCATCAAAGTGTAGACGTAATCTGTAGCCCTGAATCTCCACTACACTCAGCACGCAGAACAAGCTTTGGTGCTTAGGGTCGATCCCCTCCAGGCGCATGCCTGGTTTGAACCCGTTCTTCTGGCTTGGGAATGGCTGAAACAAACAGCAAGTTTTAAATAATGGTTGGCATAAGCTTTTTTAGGTCACTGTCTTTATTTATTACATGAGGTTTATTAATGGATTTATTTATTCTACCGTTGTTATAATCAATTAAAGTACCTTTTTATTGTGTTTAAGTTCCAAAGCTGCTAAAGGTGTTGACCAATACAAGGTCTAACTCAAGCCGTCTGAAGCGCCTACTTGCAGCATTAGGCACATCATCCCATGCCCAGACAACTGAGCACAATCCTGGGCAGCTTGGCATGGGAAGAAGAGACAAAGAGCTGCTGGGGGAGTTGTGTAGTTGGCACTCATTGGTCTAGGACATGAGCGGCAGGATCTTTAAAGTCCAAGCGATGGAATGTGAGCATACACAGACTAGACCTGCCAGGTTTATACTTTCAAAAGAAGGAGTATGAGGCACTTTCTGTGCATCAGGGTCACCTTATTTTTGTCAAACAAATGTTGGCCACTCCAGACTTCCAACCAGCTTCTAACCAATGTTGGCCACTCCAGACTTCCAACCAGCTTCTAACCAATGTTGGCCACTCCAGACTGCCAACCAGCTTCTAACCAATGTTGGCCACTCCAGACTGCCAAACAGCTTGTAACCAATGTTGGCCACTCCAGACTGCCAAACAGCTTGTAACCAATGTTGGCCACTCCAAACAGCTTGTAACCAATGTTGGCCACTCCAGACTGCCAACCAGCTTCTAACCAATGTTGGCCACTCCAGACTGCCAAACAGCTTGTAACCAATGTTGGCCACTCCAGACTGCCAACCAGCTTGTAACCAATGTTGGCCACTCCAGACTGCCAACCAGCTTGTAACCAATGTTGGCCACTCCAGACTGCCAACCAGCTTGTAACCAATGTTGGCCACTCCAGACTGCCAACCAGCTTGTAACCAATGTTGGCCACTCCAGACTGCCAACCAGCTTGTAACCAATGTTGGCCACTCCAGACTGCCAACCAGCTTGTAACCAATGTTGGCCACTCCAGACTGCCAACCAGCTTGTAACCAATGTTGGCCACTCCAGACTGCCAACCAGCTTGTAACCAATGTTGGCCACTCCAGACTGCCAACCAGCTTGTAACCAATGTTGGCCACTCCAGACTGCCAACCAGCTTGTAACCAATGTTGGCCACTCCAGACTGCCAACCAGCTTGTAACCAATGTTGGCCACTCCAGACTGCCAACCAGCTTGTAACCAATGTTGGCCACTCCAGACTGCCAACCAGCTTGTAACCAATGTTGGCCACTCCAGACTGCCAACCAGCTTGTAACCAATGTTGGCCACTCCAGACTGCCAACCAGCTTGTAACCAATGTTGGCCACTCCAGACTGCCAACCAGCTTGTAACCAATGTTGGCCACTCCAGACTGCCAACCAGCTTGTAACCAATGTTGGCCACTCCAGACTGCCAACCAGCTTGTAACCAATGTTGGCCACTCCAGACTGCCAACCAGCTTGTAACCAATGTTGGCCACTCCAGACTGCCAACCAGCTTGTAACCAATGTTGGCCACTCCAGACTGCCAACCAGCTTGTAACCAATGTTGGCCACTCCAGACTGCCAACCAGCTTGTAACCAATGTTGGCCACTCCAGACTGCCAACCAGCTTGTAACCAATGTTGGCCACTCCAGACTGCCAACCAGCTTGTAACCAATGTTGGCCACTCCAGACTGCCAACCAGCTTGTAACCAATGTTGGCCACTCCAGACTGCCAACCAGCTTGTAACCAATGTTGGCCACTCCAGACTGCCAACCAGCTTGTAACCAATGTTGGCCACTCCAGACTGCCAAACAGCTTGTAACCAATGTTGGCCACTCCAGACTGCCAAACAGCTTGTAACCAATGTTGGCCACTCCAGACTGCCAACCAGCTTGTAACCAATGTTGGCCACTCCAGACTGCCAACCAGCTTGTAACCAATGTTGGCCACTTCAGACTGCCAACCAGCTTGTAACCAATGTTGGCCACTTCAGACTGCCAACCAGCTTGTAACCAATGTTGGCCATCTCCATGCCTTCCATCTCCATCCATTCCCATCTCCATCCATTCCCATCTCCATCCATTTCCATCTCCATCCATTCCCATCTCCATCCATTTCCATCTCCATCCATTCTCATCTCCATCCATTCACATCTCCATGCGTTTTCCACGTCTTTATCAACTGCCTCGCTATGGTCAACAATGTGTTGCATCCATTTTACCGGCTACGGTTCAAATATGTGCATGTGCAGCTTCGTGTTACTGTTTGACTTGACACGTACAAAACACCTTTTCATTGGGAGGAAAATCATCCAACTTTTTTGTTCCACGGAAAACCATACTGTTCTCAGCGGAAATATTCTTGACAACAGCGGGAATCGCTGAACCGTGGAAAATGACAAGCCTTGATGATAGCAAACAAGAACGCAGGCAAACATATATAATAACTACATTAAATAATACATTATACAGTAAATAACGAGCTACTCACGTCTTTGAAGAGCCTTGTAGGGGCAGCCACTGCCTTCTCTTCTTCCAAGTATGCTTGCCAGTCAAAGCACTTGGACTTTCGAACTGTGCACAGGTAATTGTGTAAATAATTATATTTCCTAGTTTAATGCATTGCTACAAACAAGTTTTGCATTGTGTGTCTACAGTTGCTTGAAAAGTAACTCCCTATGGCAAACTGCTGATAACTGGAAAACAGTGCAGCATTTGCATCAAACGACATGTACTGATGTATTGTCATCCCTATAGTGGCACAATTTTATTTCTGATCTCTGGTATCAGCTCACAGGGACCAAAAGGCTTCAATCATGGCAAGTTGACAACCTGCATCAGCGTCAGGCAACAGGCCATTATGTTGAAGCTGTGGTCACTGTGAGCTGAAATCAGAGATCATTGATGAATGCTACCACTGTGTAAAGATGACAAACCATGTTGTTCCATACAAATAAAGTACTATTCACAAACGCTATCAGCAATTCTCAAACAGGGACTTACTTTTCAACCATCCTGCATGCAGAGCACTGACAAATAAAGTGCTATTTATAAACTCTTCAAGGACAAAAAATAAAGTCTGTTTACGGTATCTCCACCAATCCTAATTTTGGGGCTCTACCCAAAATTTTGTTGGGCATCGTCTGGAAAAAAAACATTAAAAAAATTGCACCCATGGTATACTGGTTTAAAAAAAAAAAAAATTTTATCAGAAAAAAAAAGAAGCATATTTACCGACCCTATTTATTTTCCATATGTAAATAGATTTTTTTTGGGGGGGTGGGGGTGGGGGAGGGGGGCGGTGGGGGAGCCCTAAGCAATTCTCAATATGGATTTACTTTTCAACTACCCTGCATGCAAAATAAAGTATTATTTACAAACGCTATAGGACATTCTTAATAGGGATTTAGAATTGATGAATAAGGTCCAGTGGACCAAACATTATACAGTGCTCAAGCTAGGGTTGATGGATGGGGTCCAACGTACCAAACATTATGCAGTGCTCAAGCTAGGGTTGATCAAAGGGGTCCAGTGGACCAAACATTATACAGTCCCAGTCTAATAGCAACAGTCTGTCTTGGTTTGAATGGGGACTAGCGCCAGCACCTTCAAAAGTTCTCGGAGATGTGCCATAATACAACAATTTATGTTACACGCACAAAGAATTTATATTCATTTTTAACTTCACTCAGCTCAATACATCTTTGTCTAGCTCAACAGCAACCGTTTGATCATCCAAATTGGACATTTATATGACCAGAAGCTTTCACACTGCATCCACAAACACACCCCCCCCCCCCCCCCCCCCCCCTCCCCATTTCCACTGTACTCACCATGCGGCATAGCGGCTTTCTCCTTATCACCGGACGATTCTCCTTCACCGTTGGAGGGCGAGGGATGCGAGGAGTTCGCAGTGGGACTTCCATTCTGTCCAAACATCTTCTTGTGCTTTTTCTTCAGGCTGAACATCACCTTGGGTGTCAGGAGGCTGTGCTTGTTTTTCCTGCCAGAAGTTCCACACCTTATTGAACTCACAGTAAAGGAACCCTAACTCACGCCTTCTTAAGAAATATTTCCCATTGAAACTGGCATTGCACTGCCTGGCGTTTACCTGGTTGGGTTATTATCTTTGTGGCATTCTTTCCTCCACTAGGATATAGTGTACACCGCTGTTAAACCCACATTTGAACCCGGCTGTCTCACACTTTGCTGTCAACCAACAGTTAATCATCCTACAAAAGAGTAAAGGAAAGTATTCCAGAAGGATCCAAGTACAAGGCAGTGCGATACTTCAAGTTTGAAGGGAAGTCATTGTGAACACTGAATTAAAGTTTTCTTTGTGCATAGTCATCCAGAGTTTGGCAACCCCACAAACTTGATATAAGACTTGCACCACCCCAATCAGACAATATATACCATAAAAAATAGTACAGATCTGTTGCATTAAAAAAAATAATATTAAAAATAACAAACATTTTTTTAAAGTACTTCTGCATGATTTTGTGGTAATCACTGTACAGGGTTCTAGGCTTTAACATGGGTCTAAATCAGTAGCCATTTCACACACCAAATTCGCAGTTTAGAAACTTTACATCCTATTTTACACACCAAATGTTAGTTTGCAAACTTTATTTATTACTTGGCATGCACCATTTTGGAAAACTACTGGCAACTGGAAATTGTAGAGAAGTTTAGCAGAAGGAATGTTTAGTTTTGCACAACCGTCATCACCCAAAATAGGTTATCTGCAGGTGTAGGACACATCTGTCCAGTCTTGGAGAAGCCCTTGAAGAAGCTATACTTGCCAAATTCTCTCTCCATGAACCACTCCACATCACAAATAATCTAGCAATGAACAATGAATGTACTACCAGCCAGCATAAACATCAACACAGAATCACCATGTCTCTCAGACGTCTTTAAGGAAGCCAGAGCTGCCCAAGTTCTTTCTCCCTCTCTTGCAACACACTCTCACAATCACCATACGCATGTACTACCTGCCAGCATGAGCACCCACACAGGACTGGGAACAGAATCGCCCTGTCTTGCAGAAGTCCTTGAGGAATCCATACTTGCCACAGTTCTCACATTGTTTGACAGGCTCCTTCATAGGGGCTGGGACAGGGGTTGGGGTAGCTGAACACAGACACAAAATTAAATAAACAGATTAATGAACAGGAAGATAGATAAACAAATTATAATTGATTGTAAAAACTGTTGACTGTAGTGTGGTCCACCACAATAAGTGTGTGTTGGGATTGAGGAGTGCTGTTTTGTGAAGGCAGTGCTTATCTCCTCTCCACTGTTGCTTTGCCTGACCCAGTTGTCAACAGCCAGCTACCCATTCACAGCTGTGTGGACTGGGCTGCAATGTTTCCTTTCTTGCTACCATGTACAGTCATCAATCCAAGTTCTAACTGGAACCTAACCTCAAAATGGTATTGTATACCCAACTGGTTATGCTGTCATGTCAGACAGAGGGAGAGGGGGGACAAAGAGAGAGAATTGAACTGATTGGTTTCATTTGCATAGGATTTTCCCCCATTGCAAATGTGGAGAGGGGGGATAAGGTGGAGGGGGCTGGAGGAGTTGGATACAATAAACCTTACTGAATCAACAACAATGCATGTACAGTTTAAATCGCGGTGGGTAAACCATCGCGGCATAATGTTAGTATATTGCTGCCCTGGGAACGCTATCGAAATCAGTTCAGTTAAATTACCAATCGCATGATTAGTACGTCTTTCTTTTTCACTTCAATGATCAGACACTGATGACACAGCAAGGTGACACTGAAACAAACATCTTGGACGTAGGTGAGGATCACGAAGTGACAGCTTCTTCCGAAGATGCACTTCTTGTTGCTGCTGTTGTAGTTGTTGTTGCTGATCAAGGCTTTTGCAAGTCTGGATAAAATGACTCACAGATCTCACTGATCCACACATCTGCTTTGTCAACACTGTCAACATCACCACTGCTTGTTGTGTTGTTGTATCTGTTGATTTCTGCATTCCATCATCAGCTGTCCCAGTTTGTTTTGTGTTGTGACGTTGGCAGGTAAAACACAGCACTTGTTTTGTGTTGTGACATTAGCAGGTAAAACACAGCACTTGTTTTGTGTTGTGACATTAGCAGGTCAAACACAGCACTTGTTTTGTGTTGTGACATTAGCAGGTAAAACACAGCACTTGTTTTGTGTTGTGACATTAGCAGGTAAAACACAGCACTTGTTTTGTGTTGTGACGTTGGTAGGTAAAACACAGCACTTGCTTTGTGTTGTGACGTTGGCAGGTAAAACACAGCACTTGTTTTGTGTTGTGACGTTGGCAGGTAAAACACAGCACTTGTTTTGTGTTGTGACGTTGGCAGGTAAAACACAGCACTTGTTTTGTGTTGTGATGCTGGTAATAAAACAGCACTTGTTTTGTGTTGTGATGCTGGTAATAAAACAGCACTTGTTTTGTGTTGTGACGTTGGTAGGTAAAACAAAGCACTTGTTTTGTGTTGTGACGTTGGTAGGTAAAACACAGCACTTGTTTTGTGTTGTGACGTTGGTAGGTAAAACACAGCACTTGTTTTGTGTTGTGACGTTGGCAGGTAAAACACAGCACTTGTTTTGTGTTGTGACGTTGGCAGGTAAAACACAGCACTTGTTTTGTGTTGTGACGTTGGTAGGTAAAACACAGCACTTGTTTTGTGTTGTGACGTTGGCAGGTAAAACACAGCACTTGTTTTGTGTTGTGACGTTGGCAGGTAAAACACAGCACTTGTTTTGTGTTGTGACGTTGGCAGGTAAAACACAGCACTTGTTTTG
Organism: Oncomelania hupensis; assembly: GCA_036898135.1. NCBI lineage: Eukaryota > Metazoa > Mollusca > Gastropoda > Littorinimorpha > Pomatiopsidae > Oncomelania > Oncomelania hupensis. Next base: position 77,548,820 of record CM072516.1, read on the forward strand.
TGTTGTGACGTTGGCAGGTAAAACACAGCACTTGTTTTGTGTTGTGACGTTGGCAGGTAAAACACAGCACTTGTTTTGTGTTGTGACGTTGGCAGGTAAAACACAGCACTTGTTTTGTGTTGTGACGTTGGCAGGTAAAACACAGCACTTGTTTTGTGTTGTGACGTTGGCAGGTAAAACACAGCACTTGTTTTGTGTTGTGATGCTGGTAATAAAACAGCACTTGTTTTGTGTTGTGATGCTGGTAATAAAACAGCACTTGTTTTGTGTTGTGACGTTGGCAGGTAAAACACAGCACTTGTTTTGTGTTGTGACGTTGGCAGGTAAAACACAGCACTTGTTTTGTGTTGTGACGTTGGCAGGTAAAACACAGCACTTGTTTTGTGTTGTGATGCTGGTAATAAAACAGCACTTGTTTTGTGTTGTGACGTTGGTAGGTAAAACAAAGCACTTGTTTTGTGTTGTGACGTTGGTAGGTAAAACACAGCACTTGTTTTGTGTTGTGACGTTGGTAGGTAAAACACAGCACTTGTTTTGTGTTGTGACGTTGGCAGGTAAAACACAGCACTTGTTTTGTGTTGTGACGTTGGTAGGTAAAACACAGCACTTGTTTTGTGTTGTGATGTTGGCAGGTAAAACACAGCACTTGTTTTGTGTTGTGGCGTTGGCAGGTAAAACACAGCACTTGTTTTGTGTTGTGACGTTGGCAGGTAAAACACAGCACTTGTTTTGTGTTGTGACGTTGGCAGGTAAAACACAGCACTTGTTTTGTGTTGTGACGTTGGCAGGTAAAACACAGCACTTGTTTTGTGTTGTGACGTTGGCAGGTAAAACACAGCACTTGTTTTGTGTTGTGACGTTGGCAGGTAAAACACAGCACTTGTTTTGTGTTGTGACGTTGGCAGGTAAAACACAGCACTTGTTTTGTGTTGTGACGTTGGCAGGTAAAACACAGCACTTGTTTTGTGTTGTGACGTTGGCAGGTAAAACACAGCACTTGTTTTGTGTTGTGACGTTGGCAGGTAAAACACAGCACTTGTTTTGTGTTGTGACGTTGGCAGGTAAAACACAGCACTTGTTTTGTGTTGTGACGTTGGCAGGTAAAACACAGCACTTGTTTTGTGTTGTGACGTTGGCAGGTAAAACACAGCACTTGTTTTGTGTTGTGATGCTGGTAATAAAACAGCACTTGTTTTGTGTTGTGATGCTGGTAATAAAACAGCACTTGTTTTGTGTTGTGACGTTGGCAGGTAAAACACAGCACTTGTTTTGTGTTGTGATGCTGGTAATAAAACAGCACTTGTTTTGTGTTGTGATGCTGGTAATAAAACACAGCAATTGTTTTGTGTTGTGATGCTGGTAATAAAACACAGCACTTGCAAACACTCCACAGTGCCTTCTTCCTCACTGCTGTCAGAATCTTCCTCTTTATGGATTTCACGAGCCTGCAGAAATGATTTGTTATTGTTGCTGAGCGATGAATGGCATATAGGGTGTGCTGCCTCATTGCCCCATAACATTAGGCCTATAACATACACTGGGAATGGTTGGCAAAAACAAACCTCAAGGCAACACACTTTAATTTGCCTAATTTGCTTGTTGTAGTTGCTGCTGCTTTCATTGTTGTTGCTGCTCCAGTTGGGAATCCTAAGCTCTGCATTTGTCTCTCAGTAGCTGTGACGGACACTTATGACGGTAGGTCGCAGATGACTGCTCGGTCACAAAAGGCGCATGACCCGTGAGAGGACTGAATCGTAACACAACTACCGTTTGGTTGGTTTGGGCGTCTATCTTAAGGAACTGACAGAATGTTCTTGGAGCACTGCTGTCAGCATACTTTCTAACATAACTGGTAGACCTTCCAATGGCATGTTGATGGCTACAAACTAGGAAACTAGTGTATCAAATACGGGAGCTCTTTCTCACACTTCTTGATGGAAGCCAGCCAAGAGATAGAGAGAGAAAGAGAGAGAGAGAGAGAGAGAGAGAGAGAGAGAGAGAGAGAGAGAGGGGAAGGAGAGAGTGGGGAGAGAGAGAGGGGGGAAGGAGAGGGGGAAGGAGAGAGTGGGGAGAGAGCAGGAGAAGGAATAGGAAAATAAACTGACCTTTAGTCTGAGCTATGGAGAAGTCGGTGGTGTTGACCCCTACACCGGAATCCACCACCGTCTTAACGGGAGGGGTTGACTGTTCTTCAGGCACCGTCTCCACCATGCCAAACTCATTCAACTTCAACTGAAGCAACAAAAACCAAATAAAATACAAAGATCAATATGTCTTGACCAAAATTTATTTAATTGTGTGTAACTGTTCTCATATAGCCAGGGTTTGCCAATTTTTTTCAACAAGAACTTGCTCCAGGTAAACAACATTTGTAACTTTCCCACTCAAAAATGTACTTGCCCATTTAGTGAAAGCATCACTATTGATAAAAGAAGAGCTGTCATTGGCTGAAGATTGAACAATTGACCAATCACATCCGCTGTAATATATTGAATTAAGAGTGTGAGGTCTAAATTCCAAACACGCGTCCCATACACTCCTACGCAGATCAAAGTAAACACGATTCAATGCCGATGATCAAGTCGGGTTGTTTACATTCACAGCTTTTAACTTACACCCAGGCAAGTGACTTTCATGATTTGTATTTTCTGGCCACTTTTTTACTTACCCCGAGAACTGGGAAATGGGATTTGGCAGTCCCTGCATATAGATTATAGCGCTTTTTCAGCTCAAGACCAAACACCTATAATGCAGACTATAGCAGCAACGGGTCAAACAAATAACAATTGGTCAACCAAATGTTAGCAAAGATACATAATATGGGCAGAGTAACTGTAAAGTTAAAGATGCTCTACACAAGCACCAAGGCACTTCAACCAACAACCGTTCACAGGATACTCTCCTACAAGTGTGCAAAGTAGTTTAGATAGAAGTTGTGTGTCCATAGTATTGTTAAGCTATGCTGGCCAGACAACAGTTTCTACTCAGAAAGTGTCTTGGGTGAACTACTTGACAGAGATAGAAAACTTTGCTCTGGTGCCACCATAAGACTATCTGGACAGCTTCTTAAATGGCCGAGACAGTTTGTATGCTCAAGTTTTCTCTTGTGTGTGGCTGGCTCCAAGGCTCAGGATGATGACTAACAAAGCTGGAACTGAAAAAAAAGTTGGTATTGACGAACTGTCATTTTGAGATTTGAATGCTCTGCTGCTTGCTTGTGGATCCAGAAGCCAGGATGCCGTGGAGGTAAAGTTTATCTCAGGGGAAGTAATTACTACTCCCACAAACACAAGCAGTGTTGAAATTACACAGCACTCCAGTAGAATCCACTCAATGCAATTAAGCATAAGCTACCAGGATAGCAATGCCGCTATTCTCCCCTTTCCAATGACAAATATCAAACAGTTCCACTCTCAGGAACCATTCTTCTGATTCATTCTGCCTGTCCAAGTTATAGCAGCCATGGTCTAGTTTTAGCACAAATGGATTAGCATTAGTTTTAGGAGCCATGGACTAGCATTAGTTTTAGCAGCTGTGGACTAGCATCAGCAGCCATGGTCTAGCATTAGTTTTAGCAGTCATGGTCTAGATTTAGCAGCCATGGTCTAAATTTAGCAGCCATAGTCTAGTTTTAACAGCCATGGTCCAGTTTTAGCAGCCATGGTCTATTATTAGCAGCCACCGTTTAGCACACATGATCTAGATGAAGATTTCTTACAAACAATATAAATGGAAGCAAGCAGAGAAGATTGAGAGCATCTTGTCTGAATGACAAAGTGAAATACAGAGAGATTATGGAGTGAAGAAGAGGAACACATTGAATACCTTCAAGTTGCTGCCAGGCAAGGTGGCGATGCCTTCAGATGACCAGTCCATGGACTTGAGGGCGTCAAACGCAGAATCACTTCCGTCAGGCACATCATCTTTCTTCTCTTCCTTTATTGTTTTTTCCGGTTCGCTAGCTGGAGACTTGGGCTGTATACTGGTAGAGGCCAACAAAGCATCCGGACTGCTTGCTGAAGACACGGGTATAGATATGGACACTCTAGGAGGAGGGTCGCCCAGAAAGTGGTCAATCATTTTGTCAGTGGTCGTCTTCTCCCCTAAAAAGTTTTCCACTACTTTCTTCTTCTGTGGCGTGGAAGACTGGGAGACAGAAGATGCTTGCTGGGGGGTAGTGGTAACAGCTGACGATGATGAGGGGTTCAGCACGCTGATGGGGGTGCTATTGAGCAGAGAGGCGGCCGCCGCGGTAATAGCCACGGGGTTGGGGCCGTGAGGTCGCATCAATCGACTGACAGGGATGCCCGTCAGCAGTCGGGCATCTGCTATCTTCTGCGGCCTCTCTAGAACCTTGGTGACGGGCATGCCAGGGCGAAATGCTATGTGGGTCATGCCTGGAAGGTTAGCAGAGGCCACCACCTGCTTGACACACACAACAAAACAGTTCTCTGCATCAATGGTTATCCAATCCTCACCCATGTCACACAAACACAGGGTGTAATGGCAAAACCCACCTAAATAACAAAGCAGAAGGGCAAAGCCCACATGACTTACATGCTCCTTACGGAACTTGCAATATTTAACATGAAAGTAAGTGCTCAGAAAAACAAAATATTGGAATTAAAAAAACAAAAGTAATTAAGACTTGTGTCTTTCGATGCTCATTACTTCCAGCTCCAAATACACTCAAATATGACTTAATAAATTACAGCAAAAGTTGTACTATGCTTGCACACACACACACACAAAACCCACCACACCAGAAACCTTGAGATGACCTTGACTATCAGTGACCTTGACCTTGGCTTTCATGTGAACTCTGATTCTCATGTCTGATCAAATAACCCAATTTTGTTGCATACTATAGGATGAAATATAGAGCCATTCCACTGAATGATTTACAATTTTATCATGTTTTTTGCAAGGCCTAAAATGACCTTGGCCTTCAAGATCAACGCAAAAATGGAACACATATGAAAGATCAATCTATCCTCTCTAAATACAAGACAAAGAACATGATTAATAACACATTTAATGACAACACTGCTAAAGTCTTCTGTTGTCACCTTGTTTTTTGTGCGTGCATTTGTGTATGAAATCTTCTCATGTTTACACTGCTTCACATGAAGCAAAGTGTGTATGTCTTTAAACTTTAGAAAAAATAAACTGACCAAAAATAGTCACGAAAATCATGTACTCTAACTAAGCACTGCAGATCAATGTGAGATTCGTCGCCTTTTTCCACTTCTTCAACGGTAAATCCTTGGAAAGGAGCATCAGATTCATTGCTAGGCCTATACAGTATTTGTTGCCAATGATCTAAACTTGCATCATCGTCCATTTTGAAGTCAAACATGGATACATGGAATAAAAGTATTTTTGATTCCCTCAGTTACTGACTGGTGTCAAATTATTATGTTTGTGTTGTGATGGTTAATATTTCTATTGCTCAGATTGCCTGTAGTCTAAAATCTTAATTTATACTAAATTTAACGCACCTGCCCAAGGCAGTCTGTGACAAACGTGTAGATAAATAACTATGTCACCTCCCTTCCCCTCAAAAAATAAAAAACAAAGCGACAAGCCAGACTAGCAAAACAATGTGGACTTATTTATTTTACTGGGCTTTTGTAACCAGCTCTGACTCAATTTCTGCCGTGGTCTTCTTTTCTTCAACACCTATGAAATCCTCAACCAGTATGGAAGCCACACCCAACTACCTGATTCAAGAACTGTTGGGCCTGGGCCTGATTTTGCTGTGAGGCCAAGTTGGCGCTGGAGCTCCCCTGGGTGGTTGCTATGGTGATGGGTTTGCCCTGGTTTGCTGGACGGTATATGGGCACGAAGGTTGCCCCGCTGACAGACTGTTGCCCGGACACTTGCAGGACCTGATGGGGACCTAGCTGTCCAGGTGCCAGCCGTGTGGGTTGAGCAGTGAGCAACTGATGCCGACCTACACGGATGAAGGAACATTATCAAGCACTCATTCCGGTAAGAGTATAAACCAAGGTCTAGTCTGTACACATATGCATTCCATCTCATGTACTTTTAAAGATCCTTACGCTCATGTTCTGGATGGGCAAGTGCCCATCCACAAGACATACACCCAGCACTCATTAGGTCCTATTCCCCTTGTCCTGGGCTGCCTTGCTCTGCGGCTGCCTTGCTTTCACTGAGAAGACAACCCCAATTTAACCCTCGGTGGTGAGGAAATTGTGTAAAACTATCAACAACAGACATTTAACTAAATAATGACAAATGTTTTATGGTTGCTTTGATGTCGTTGTAAAGCCTAAAAGGACCTTCAACGCAAATATAACAAATATATGACAGATGGATCTATGATTTGTGCACTACACGTTTGGACTGTGTATCTCATAGTTTAGGGTCAAGTCATTTCAAAGTACACGTATGAATTCACTTTGGACATCTCCAGTGACACTGACCTTGTAGCAAGGTTGACCAAACTTGCAAATAGCTGTGTTTCATTAAATTAATATCTATCATGTTTCAAACAATCAGTCCTTGGGGAAAAAAAAATGGTGGAAAAATCGTCATTATTAGCATTAACATATTGCTTGACCGTGTCACCTTGACCTTGAAGTGAGGTCATTATATCACTAATAATTTTTTTAGCTCCTATCCTATATGGATACACCCTTTATACCAAGTGTGTTTTGGCTTTTAGCAGTAAAAGGTTCCATGTCATTAAAAACAGTAAAGTTTTCCTAAACCAGGCTGCAGAACAACTTTGAAAAAAAATCTCTGAAGTTTGGCCGGGGTCTAGGGGGCCGCCTCGAAGGAAAAGGAAAGAATCCCCCCGAAGGAAAAGAAAAATGGCACTTTTTAAGGCCATTTTGTAGTATTTCCTGGATGGAAATACTAGGGATCTTTCGGAAGCGGGTGAAAGTGAAAGTGAATCGGGACTACTTATTGTTGTGACGTCAGCAATTTATGTGACGCTTTTACTTCCCGTGGTGAAAGGTCACGAAGTCTGCCTACCACAACGAATAAAACTTCGTGGAAATCAGGTTTTCCACGAACTAATGTTTGTGAGTACATTTTGGTTATTAAATCGTTTGTAAAATGTCCAAAAATGATTTGAATTTGTATATGGTACATTACTCAACCATTTTAGAAGTAATAATGGGGATCTAAACTCGGTCTCAGACTTAAAACGTATTTTCAAACGAGCTACTGAAAAGAGTGCCCAAACCCTCATGCCGTCATGGCTGTCTAGAATCTATCTATTCTGTATCACCAATCAGCAGTCCAAAAACTGTTTTATGTGACAAAAATGAAACTCGAAGCTAGAATGTAAAATATCTTCAATGTTAGAGCACTAATCCATCTTTAAAGTTCAACCTAATCGTTACATTCGTGTCAAATCATGATTTGTTAGAAGAAGCCTTACGTAGGCATGCTCTGCCTCTGGGCCTGCCCTGTGTGTGCTCAATAAGATGTAAACGTTAGACTATTTTTATCATCTTGTTGTACTAATTAGTGTAATAGTAATTTAATGAATCTAAAAGTAACATGGTTTGAAAAGATGGCACAACTGGAGCACCTTTTAAGTTATCAAATTGCTTCATGGTATAATAATAGGCCTAATTACTAGGCTTATTTTAACAGTACAACTGTGCCTGGACACACATCTATATTCTCATTGGAAGTCACTCGCGCAAAATCACAACGAAACTAGGTGCTGGAATCGAAAGAGCACAGAAACACGTTCGTTTCGTTTCGTAACGCGGCGTAAGAATCAGCGGCGTGCCTCTCGTTGGACGAAACGAACACACAATCACTTTCACCCGTTCCGAAAGACCCCTACTGTATTTCCTGGATGGAAATACTGTATTTCCTGGATGGAAATACTGTATTTTCTGGATGGAAATACTGGAAAATGTACAGCTGTTTTGGGGGAAAAAAGTTTTTTTTTTTTTTAGTATAAACAGGTAAAAAATAAGTTTTTTAAATCATTTATTGACATAGCTCAATTCTCTATCTATCGCACAATATATATCTCATCATCCCTGCAAAATCCACCTTTCGCAAAAAGGCTGAAAGCCTCTGCTCTTCACCTCCAACTTTCGTTGACTTCTACATCCATTCCCATTTCCATTTGTTCTGGATGTTGCTTTCATTAAATGTCTCGCCACGATTGACAATTCTAGAAGCACACGACATTTTCCAAAAAAAGTTAATGAAGCGTGTTCATCACAGAAGAAGTGGCTTAGTCTAACGCACACAATTTCAATCACAGTTCTACAATGTCTCCGTTGATGTTCACAGACTTGGCACATAGACTAAAAGAGAAACTAAGAGAAAAGCATAGGCGGGCGGCGCACCTTTCTTTCAGTAGGTCAACAATACGCGCGAAATGTACAGCATACAGGCGCCCGCTACAATTGTAGCCTATAACAGTGAAGCAGTATTAGCGGGCGGCGCACCTCTGTGTCAATAAGACGACATGAAAATGTAGATCGGTACTCGGTAAAAAAAATATTTTCAGGATTTTTCCTCAGAAATTTTTTTTTCTCTCGGAAATTTTTTAATTTTTACTCGGAAAATTGCGGTTCTGCGGAGAGTTCTGCAGCCTGCTAAATGTACACTTTGTTTAAACATAATTTTGGGACTATTCAGGACTTGTGAAATGGTAGAAAATGTGTATTTTTGGGGTGAATACAAGAGTCAATAAAACCAAGGTGATAACAACAGCAAGGCTTGGTGTATGAAAACTGACCAGTAACGGTGATAGGCCTGTTCAGGAACACTGGAAAGCCAGCAGACCGGATGGCCATGGCCTGATTGCCAGCTTGCGTCTGGCCCGCCTGAGACACCGTTGCCAAGGTTACCGCTGTCCCACGCAGAGGCTGTACTGCTTGGAATTGGACCTGCAAAGGCACAAGCTTAATCACAAACAGTTCTCAATAGGCTTTGACCAACCTGCAGCAGTATGACTACAGCTATTGTTAAATACCCTGTGTTTATACCCTCCCTCCCTCCTCCCCTTCCTTGTCACCACGGTTAAATGTTAAAGAAATTGGTCATAACATTACAAACATGGATGACAGGCTCAAATAAATGCAAATACAAATACATGTAGGTCGTTCAGAGTTGCTGAGTTGTCTGCGGTGTTTGACAGTGTGCTTGGTGCTGCAAAATTGTCTCATGGGCGGCTGGAATGAACCCTTTTTCTGTCAAGCCCGTGCATGCCGCACAATGCTATTTTTAGCCAAGGCGCCCGATGTCTGCCGGCAAAACACCCCAAACACATTAGGCTGCTTCCACTGCTGCATCTATAAATAGCATCGTATCGCAAATCGTAGTCTCGTGTATGAGATTTCCTGTTCTTTTTGATGATGTGCAAATCATGGTGGACCATTGGAAACAGGCAATCTTTGTGACAATGTTTCGAGGAACGAGAGAGAAGATTATACTAACGGCCATTACGGGCAGTGACGATTCGGACAGTGTTTTGAGAGATTGATTCAAGCAAGGAAAGTGACTTGAATATTGATTGTGAAGCCCTGGAGAGTAATTTGAGCGATAGTGATGTGGACACAGTGATTTTTAGCCACTGTGTTTGTTTCTTTTCTTGATTTTCTAATGTTTGGAGTTTTTTTTTACTGGATTTATATGCAAGACACTCACAACACATCATGCACCCCTTGAAAGAAAAATTCATCTTGAATTTAATACAATTGATTTCAGTTCCACATTTGTTGCTTTAGATTTTTTTTAAATGTGTGTGGCTGGGGTGATGTATTATGCAGAGTTGCTTCTCTTGAGCTGCATTTTTCTCATTAGGCAATGTGACGGTGGTCTGTCTGAAAAAGGGTTAATCCTCCCACACTGACTCAACCAAGGCTTTTAGGTTTTGAGGTTAGTTCAGCCAGGCTAGCTATAAATAGCTTCGCCGATAGCTTCGCCAGTGCTGCTTTCCTTTCCTTTCACTGGAAGGGAGGGTGTAGGCAAGCTATAAATAGCCCGCAACCAGCAAAATGTGGGGGAACCTAAGAGTGCTGCTCACATAGGCAGTGAGCTGGTGTGCTCCAGCAGCTTCTTTGTAAGCGCTGTAAAGAACAAAAAGTTCAGAAAAAAGATAAAAACTAAATGATGTCTGACCTGCTGAGACAGAATGGCGTTGTGAGTGCCGGCAACAGAGCCAGGTGCCAAGGCTCGCAGGCTGCTGAGGTTAGCTGCAGACAGGGGCGTGGCCTGGAAGGGCAACGATAGGCGACTGGTCATGGCCATGATGTTGTTGGCCGTCATGCTGTTCTGAGGCAAGATCACCTGTTGTGGACGGATCTGGTACTGGGCATTGGCGTTCGGGACCCTCAGCTGCGAGGTTGATGTCGGAGTCAGCACAGTTGTGCAGGAAGGGGCTGTTGTCACGGCAACCGAAGTTATTGGACTGGACATGATAGGTATGGAGCCTGCACAAAATGTATATGGTTCTGTCCTAATGATATTTTAGTCTTCCGATTTTCAATAACAAATAAAAAAATGCTTCTACATAATATTTCATTTTAACTTATTTTTTGGGGTGGCCTCGTGTCGCAGTGGATTAGTCGCCGGTTTCCTATGCCGAAGGTCGCGGGTTCGATTCCCGCAAGGGGCGAACGTATGTGACTTAGGTACAAGACTATTGAGGTCACCGAGGGTTTTCTCCGGGCACTCCGGTTTCCTCCCTCCCTCCCTTAAATAATGGTACTGGACGCAGTCAATATAAATACTTCATTTCATTTCATTGGGTAGTCAATAATTATTGAAGAATAATGTCATTTTTAATTTTTATTGACATAATTCTATTCATAATAATACACAGAAAGCGGATCATCACTAAAAATAGAGCGATTGCTATAATGAAAAACATGGCTGAGTAGATAGATAAGCACAGTTTCTAACTCCATGCTTCATACTGAAAATGACCATGTTTAATTTTAAAAAAAAAGAATCTAACAAATACAGAATAGTGTAAAATTTTAACTGTCTTTGCAACACATATGCACAGCACAACATGCACAAAGCAAATTGCATGCTTTCTAACCCCAGGAGAAAAAAAATTAGGTAAAAACAGTGCATATTTGCAAACACAACCAAACATAAAGATGTCACATAAGCCAAAAAATATACCACTTTGATTTAGAATCAATATACAGGGTGTTCCAAAAGTCTTGGGCACATTTTGACATTGAATATTTCCGAAACTATTAAGGATATAAAAACGCATCTGGTAAATTCAGAAAGCTTGTGATCTCAATTTTTACATGGAATGTTCAAAGATGTTCAATGTGAGCACCATTGGTCACACGACACACATCAAGCCGATAGTCAAATTCTTGCCAAACGCGTCCCAGCATTTTCTTGTTGAGTGAACGCCATTAATGGGTCTGAAAAGAAATAAAAAAATCAACAGCTTTACAAAAACGTAATGTAATTAGCTTTAAAATGGCACAACTTTTATCTTACTACCATTCATAGTAATTGAGATATGGGGATTTCAAATGTGCCCAAGACTTTTGGAACACCCTGTATATATATATATATTGTTAACGCGAGATCAAATCAGACATTAGCAGTAAAAGTCTACCACTGTGAGGATCTCAGAATATTCTTGGTTCATGCGAATTCAGCATTCTTTACAAATGACGGAGCCAGATGAATTGGTTGAATGGAAGTTTGGTGCTACTTCCTTTTATGAACTGATGTTTTTGTGCGAGTCAATGATCGTTGAACACTGCAAAATAACTTTCCTCGCTGTTTGTTGGGACAGTAAAGATTCTGATTGTGAAATGTTACAAGCAATGTTCAATAGGGAGTTAACGTTCAATAGGGAGTTAACGTTCAATAGGGCGTTCATGTTCACCCACCCACACACCCTCTCTCCTGAACACTACCACACATGCACAAACCTAAACACAAATCTAACCTGTCAATTGAAAGAAGCAATCAAATGCAAACACAATCATCGCTACAACAACAATAAACTAACAAAAATTAGTACACACAAAATCAAAATGGCTAACTCAGTTGAAACTACAGCGGAAGAAAAAACAAAACAAAGGCAAATGTGAGGTCAGTGGTTTGTGTATATATGCGTGACGGTGCATGGAAAAAATGCTGTGAAGCTCTATGTTAACACCGAACACATCAAGAGGTGGTTGTTGTTGAAAAGAACAACAAAATGCCTGACATGGTGAGCTACAACACAAGCACTGAACAATAATACCAACAATAACATGCAATGTCATCACTACATGACCAAAGACGGCAATAACTAAATAACATGCAATGTCATTACTACATGACCAAAGACTGCAATAACTAAATAAAATGCAACAAGATGGCAAGCCATTCAAAATTATTTCCAGACATTTCAAAGTATTTAACACGCACACACACAGCCCAAACATAATTATTTGTAAAAGTGTTAATTTTCTTGGCCGTTTTGTGAATCGGCTTTATTTTAACCATACAAAAAGAACAGGTGGAATAATAGGCCACTAATCTGGAATATCTGCAATCACAATCACTCACATCAGACAATTTTTACATACAGCTCAAACTTTTTTACATTAATAAATTATAGTTAAGCACAACTTCCTATACGCTGGCCAAACATGGACCCTCACAGCAGATCTACAACCAACAATGCAAAGCATGGAGATGAGGTGCTACAGAAGACTTCTGGGCATTTCCTATACCCAGCATATCACCAACAAACGAAGTCTGACAGATCATCACACAAGCCATTGGACAATACGATGACATGCTCACAGTGGTGAAGAAACGAAAACTCCGATAATATGGCCACATCACCACAGAATCAGGCCTTGCAAAGACCATCCTGAAAGGCACGGTGCAAGGAGGCAGAATAAGAGGGAGACAGAAAAAGAGGTGGGAGGACAACATTTGAGAATGGACTGGCTTGACATTGAGCGAAATAAGGTTTGCTGAGGACAGAGAATGATGGAGTATGATGGTTAAATGATCATCTATGGTGCCCCTACGACCTTCCAGTTACCGGATAGGGTAGGATAGGAAGTACAATGACCTTGACCTTTGAGACAGTACAAACAAGAATGAGGTAACATGCTTAGCAGTAGTGGAAGTATCTGCACAGTAGCAATTTGGCATTTCTGTTCTGGAGATAATGCAAAACGTGGATTTTACAAATAACTACATTCACCGCTATGGACCGTCCAACTGACTGACTGACAAACGGATTGATACTTAACGATCTGAAGTACCTGTATAACCAACACTCAGCCATCTCTTCAGCCGTTTTGGATATATTGAGCAGAACGTGTTTAGCAACAAAATGACTCCAATGTGAGTGACCCTGACCTCGGCTGTAGAGCAACTGTGATGGCACAGGAGGCACGCCACTAACCTAGGTAATGTTGCTATGAAATCCATTCAGTGTGTTACACTGGATGTTGGTGTTTTATCAGTAGTTGATTCAGCCCCAATGCTTGAATCCTGATAAGTGTAACTCAGATTCGTTTATCCACTCAACCCGTTCACTCAGCAACAAGGCAGGAGTCGTCGGATGAAGTTTTCCAATTTTATTCAGCATACATCAACAACTGCATACAATCACTTTTTCACCCTCTTTACAACTTTCAACTTTTCAACCCTCGTTTGAAACAGTGCGGCACATATATAGTCTCTCTATACTCCAGAAAAATTTAGAACACTCCAGCGTGACGCACCACAACCAATCAAAACAAACTTCGTCATCACTGTCTTACGTCATGTAACCTTATTTAGGTTAGAACATCTTGAAGCTACTACCAGATCTATCCACACGCTTCGATCGATAGTAAACAAGCAATTCTAGAGAATTCTCCAATAATATCGACCAACGAAAATCATCAACATTATACCAAGCTTCTTCTAACAACAACGCAAAATTAAATCTAAGGTAAATACACTCTATTATATTATTGAATGCTTTGCAAAACAAAACGATCAGATCTATGGTGCGCGTTTCAACGTAACACAGTGGTTGTTGAGATATGTCTTCCAACTGACAAATATTTGGCTGGATCTGATCCCCTGACTATTTGAATATATTTCCATAATGGTCCTATGAAATACATTAAGTGGTTCTTGAGACATGGCTTCCAACTGACCAACATTTGGTTGGTTCCCATCCCCTTGACTATTTCAATGCATTTTCAGATATGTCTGGAAATACACAAACAGAAATAAAAGAATAAAACTAGAACAGAAAATCAGATTTGGGGACACCAAACCTCGGTGATCGGGAAAAAAAAAAAAAGAATGAACACGAAAAATTAAAAAGGGGGATTGGAATTCAGAAGGATTTGGGAGTAGCACAATTATTGATGTGAAAGGGGGTCAAAACTAAAAACAAAGGAAGCTTTAGCAGCAATATCAAAAGCAGGAATTCTGTATACATATATTTTTACCCTTCACCGCGCTAGGGGTTTTGGCATTGGTTGTGCTAGAGAATGTGGAGGTAGGATGGCTAGAGGAGACAGGGGCAACCAGAAGAGTGCTCTCCCCTCCATTAAGGTCCTTGACATTTATGATCCCTGGGACAAGCCACAGTTCAAAGTAAAGACTTCCCATACAACGGACAGCAAACAGACGACTTATTTAGACAATCACTAAATCACAACCCTAGTTACAATTATTTTTTAAATTTAAATTTTAAAAAAAAAAAGAGAATAAAGAATTATAACGAAGACAACTTTGAAAATTCCAACATCAGGCAATGGAACGTACGTGTTATCTGGGCTGAGTTGGAATGCTACTAGCGTACAGAGGCAGTCACCATAACAACGGCTAATAATAATCCGAATGTCAGAGGCTGTGCTCCTACACACATGTGCTTGATACATCCCCAGCACTCAGCTCCCATCCAAGTCACCTGTCTGTTAGTGGAAACTGGCCAATTCAGCCCCAATCCCCTTTTTGGGTTTGTTTAGTTGCTAAACAAATGTGGTTCACAGGAACTACTATTTCACTTAAGACTTATAATTTCTTAGAAGGTCGTTCCTCTTTAAAAAAAAAAAAAAAAAAAAAAGCTGGAATAAGAAAAAGTTAACAAAAAAACAAAAAAAAAAGATTTTATAAAGGGGAAGAAAAATGAGAAAATTTGTTTGTGTAAAGCCTGACTCCCCCCCCCCCACCCCACACACTCTTCTCTCCCTCCTCCAAGTCTGTTCACAGTATCCTGACTGACCCTCATTTGTTGGCCCGACCTTAAACCTTTTCATGGGGATCATCTGGAAAAAAAAAGAAAAGCCACTAAAATTGCACCCAAGGTGAAAAAGGTTTTAATAAATGAAAAATGCCTATCTACTCTTTTTTTTCCACTATGTTACCGTAAACAGACTTTTTTTTTTAGGGGGGAGGCGGGGGGAAGGCGGAGGGTAAAGCCAAAATTCCCATGCATGAAAGCTCTTAATCTTATTCACACAAATGTGAACATGATACTTGATAAAACCACTTTCAATGAAAATCTAGTAAATTGTCTTATAAAGCACTTGAATAAATAGAGCTTTGTAAATAATTACAAAAATATGAGATTAGTACTAACACCATGTATGTACAATACTAAATCAAGTGCATGGCAGCCCCACAACAAACAAACAAACAAACAAACAAAAAATACACAAAATAAAAAGTCATGAAGTTCTGCAAAGAGAAATCTATGGTGGGGTTGAAAGATGAGGGATGGTGGTGGTAATCATAATGATGCTATGCTTTGATGAGGTGTGGAGGTGGTTGTGAGGCTATGCTATGATGAGGGTGTCTTACATGAGAGGTGGGGACAAGCAATTGTAAACATCATTCCATCTATGCTGGAACAAAATCAAAACAAGATGGCAGCAAGTCATTCATATGCAGTTTCAGACACTCACATATCTTGAAACCAGCTTTTTTAAAAGTGTACATTTTGATGGTGCTGTTTTATCTTGGTAATGTTATTATGAAGTTTGGTCAAAATCTGTTCAGTCAGCAATTGTGGAGATATGGATCGATAAACAGACTGACAGATTTTTTTTCCTTTGGCTCATTCCGATTCCTATTTCAAAGTACTTCCAGTTAAGTCTTGAAATAGGAAAAAAAAAAAGTTTAAATATTTCTAAAATCAAAATCATACCATTGCTGATAGTGAGGTTGATTCCAGCAGGAAAGTTGACGAAGCTTCCCTGGGACGACACGGGGGAGAACGGCATAGACGTGACGATGATAGGTAGGCCAGGGCCAGTGTCAGAGGCAGGGGAGATCAATCTGGGACTCTTGCTTGTGGTGCCATTGTCGTTCATTTCGGACACTGGCGTCGGTGTTGTGGTTATAGGCGTCAGACTCTTGCTGACTGGTGTGCTGTCGGAGTTGGCAGGGTTCATAGCGACGGAAGTATTTCAACAATTTCTGCAAAATGGAGAAGTCGTACATGGTAACAGGGTAAAAATAATGATTCACTTTTTTAAAATTGTCAAGACCGTAATTCAAAAGTCGTTGGGGCACCATAGATGATCGTTTAACAAGTGTACTCCATCTTTCTCTGTCTTCAGCAATCCTCATAGCTTTGCTTTGCTCAGCTTTGCTTTCCCCTCCATCCCATACCAAATAGCAAGACCTTCAAAGCAAAGCTCATTTGATGAGTATCATTTGTAAAGCTACAGTTGGTATTACTTTCATGAGTATACATTGTAATACTACAGTTGGTATTACTTTCATGAATATCCATTGTAATGCTACAGTTGGTATTACTTTCATGACTATCCATTGTAATACTACAGTTGGTATTACTTTCATGAATATCCATTGTAATACTACAGTTGGTATTACTTTCATGCATAGCCATAGTAATGCTACTGTTGGTATTACTGTCATGGATATCCATTTGTAATTCTACTGTTGGTATTACTGTCATGAATATCCATTTGTAATGCTACAGTTGACATTAATTACTTTCATGAATATACATTGTAATGCTACAGTTGGTATTACTTTCATGAGTATCCATTGTAATGCTACAGTTGGTATTAGGAAACTATTACTTTCATGAGTATCCATTGTAATGCTACCGAGTTGGTATTACTTTCATGAGTATCCATTGTAATGCTACAGTTGGTATTACTTTCATGAGTATCCATTGTAATGCTACCGAGTTGGTATTACTTTCATGAATATCCATTGTAATGCTACAGTTGGTATTACTTTCATGAATATCCATTGTAATGCTACAGTTGGTATTACTTTCAGTATTATTTTTCTCGCAAAACCCAGCCTATGACACTATAAAGTAACGACAGGCTTCCCTCTGAAAAAGCAGGCTATTTTCAGTCCACCATGAAAATCAGCTTGTTGAACACCACACTTGTTTTACCCTAAAATCACCATGAAAATCAGCTTGTTGAACACAGCAACGTTCAGTGAGTGCAGAAGTATTATTATGAGACCAGAAACCGGTACAGAAGCACCGTTGGCAAAGATAAACGATCGGCAACTTCTCCTCCGTATTTTTATAAACAGTATTTCCGTATTTAATTAACTTCGCCGGAATTAAATATGGTCAATCCGTACTGGTTGGCACCTCTGTATATAAGATCTCGTCATTCTGAAAATAAATCTGAGTTACACAAATAATACTCCACATTGTGACACATACTTTGCCATTTTATTGGTTACCTTGGGGAGACACCGCATTGGTTTCAACCATGTGTGATATTTCAATTACTATCATGATTACCATGACAGTTCTTGTGATGCCATAATACTTTAACTTTGCAGAGTTTCCCAATATCAACCGCCAGTAGTGGAATTCATTTTATTTGCTGTATTTGAAAATGAAAGTGTGCGTGATAACTCTTATATACTGAAACGTAAATTTTGCAGTTGGTAAAATTTGTTTGAGTCGTTAATAATGATTAAGTTAATGTTGTTTTTGGGAGTGAGCATTGAATAAGAGTTGTGCTATGTTTGTGTATTTGTGAATATTGGTTGTAAATAAATTTATTCTTTTTTATAAAATAAATTAAACTATGGGTATTAGCTTATGGACAGATTTTGTGTGATCGTGTGTGAGAATCAAATTATTAAATTTTATTTACAAGTGAAGTGACATTGTACTAAAAAGTATAACTGTTTGGTATACTAGTAGTACTAAAAAGTGTAATTATTTGGTAAAGTTAGAAGTGAGTTTATATATGAAATTAAACATATGATACATTGTGTGATTTCTAGAGGAATAAATATTGATTATTGTTGGGTTCCAACTTCCATCACACTGCGGAATTTATTGGAATGAGGTATGTGACAGACTAGCCAAGGAGGGAGCACAAAGGCAAAAAAAATTCTATAACTATAAAAATTTGAATATGTGTAATCATGAAAAGTATTTTTTTTTAAGTTAGAAAAAGCAGTGTATCATGATAATAGCATTAAAAAGGTATCTATACTAAATTGTCCAAGACCACTTTGTAAATTAATAAATAAAAATCAAGAATGAAGAATGAACGCATGGAGTATAAGACATATTTAAAGTAAATGGACATAACAAAACTTAATATGGACATTCTGTAGACATGGTCCTGTATCATCCATATGTTATAGACGTTGTTAAAGTTATTCTAAATCTCCTGTTGGTAGACTCTTATAGATTGTTTGAAATTATGTTTTGAAATTGTTCAAGTGTTTAAAAAGTTTAATTTTTATTTTCATTGCCTAATACCACCAACAAACCTTAAATGAAAGATTGACTGATTTTTCTAGGGGGTCACACTCAGCATAAAAAAAAAAATTGCCAATTTCTAGGAGGTCAGCACAATTTTTAAGGGGGTCGATCATATCTTCAGTCATACAACAATTTCAATATTAAAATAGAATTGTATTATCATTTTTTAGAAACTACTATACAGGAATACTGCACATATTATATCACACATATGAATTTGTCAAATTGCCATCATTAAGTAATTAGTTATTATTGTTCGTTGTTTGCTGCGTGCTCTATATATATATTGTGGCATTTTTTTAATAGCTAAACTATACTTGCTGAAGAAATTAAAATATGCATAATAAAACGGAACATGTTTTCACAATTTCAACCATGCAAGTCAATATAGAAATATAAATAATTAACTTTATTAAGACAAGTGGGGATAACAAAGGTTATCTATAACTCTATACTTTCTGTTTCAGTTTTATCAATTTAGTGTTTAATTGCATCCGTGTTTGGTTCTATAATTGCAAAAAAATATGACCTCTTTTGAATTAAATAAAAGTATTAAAAAACATTCTTGATTGTTCAAACCTCGACTTTTAGTCAGTTAATCATTTTTACATCCGGTTGCAAATTTTTTTTTTTTTTTTTTTTTTAATATAATTTTGTTTACTTTCGTTCCATTTTAGTTATTTTTCTATGCAAGAACTGGACATTCTCTTTTTGGCACCAGAACTTGTTTTATATTGATGTAAATACTGGTAAAAAATATTATGGTATAAGATACAGAGCTTTAAATTTAGTTCGTAAATAATAATCATTTTGAACTGTTTCATTTTGCGAATTACATTTTAATAAACTGTGTTGGAAGTTGCGTGTCAGTAAAGCGGAAACCCGGGAAAGTATACGCGGACGCAGCCTCGTTTTCGATCATCTAATCATGTCATCGTCTTAGTAAATTTAACATCGATTAAACTTTAAAAACACGCAATAAACAACATTAATTCACCAAACAAACTCTGAGTATGAATACAAAGACATCTTATCTAGAGCTTGCACGCACGCAAAGCCGATACCAAAGGTACAAACGCAAAGAAATTATTGTCTGAACTTGGCCAACTAACACACGAAAAACAAAACTTTACCTAATCTCAGTCACGAAACAGCAATTTACAACAGTTTGTATTTGTTTTAATAGCGAAGGAAAATTCCAAAGTGAAAAACAAATCCTTAGCAAACTATTTACATGAGTTTCACGTTTTCGAACCAGTTCAACAAGACCAAAAACCAACAATTTCTTACCAACGACTTGTTTCCAAACCTCCATTAGCCTGGGAAATTTCCGGCGGAGTAACTTTGAACAGCAAAACAACTAGGACTGGCTGTTCCGTTTATCGAACGCCACTACAAATTGCAGATTTGTTTTTTCTCTCTGCTAAATACTACTATAAATTTATTATTTTTATTTTGCACTTAATTTTCTAAATATAAGACAATATTGAACAATTCAATAAAATATAAAAATTTCGTATGATAATGTGTGACGTCATGGTCAATGTTGTTGTTTTGATCCGAGCAGCTGTGTCCTTGTGGGATTGGTGTTACAGTGAAAACAATTTTGACTTCTGCGACTATTTGAGTTATTGTCGTGGTATGTAATGTGAGATTTTTTTAACACGATTTATTTGTGCTTGTTACAGTTTTGAAAATCATTGATGTTCATTGCGATTGCTACGATTTTCTCAAGCAGAAGTGGTGGCTACGTGGGATAGTGGTATCGAGACAGGAACGTTCATGCGCATTGCTTTGAGTTTATCGAACATAATTGTTCATTTGGTCCAGTATAAAGTAGACTTTGATACTACACTGAATTACATAACTTTGCAGACTTATATTTCTGTAGTTCTTTGGAGTGCAGTTGGTTTGTGATTTTGTGCATTTTGCGTTCGAACACAAAAGTTTCGATCCGTAACAAAAACCTTGAACCGCAGGCTATACTATGTCTCACATGATGAACCAGTTTTAACCACCATATTACCTTGAACTATTTTCTGGCCTTTGTGATACAATTGGTGTGTTTCACTCAAAGGCAAAGCATTTTGTTCAATGAAAATTATTTTCTAACAACTCATTTATGCAAAGCTGCAGTATGGTATAAAAGCTGCAGCAGACTCTGAATGGGGAGCAGTGAGTTAGCAGATAGTTAGTCAGGTTATGTATGGCGTTCACTTATGTTCTCTGACAAAACAGGAACACTTGAGGAAAATAGTTTTTCACTGCTGCTTTGGTACTGACAATACATTAGTAGATAGCTAATCACTGATTGGCATGCACTGTTGATGATTGAGTGTAGGCCTTCAATTATTAGTAGACAATGATGCAAATGGTTGTCACTGTTACTAGTGTTAGTGCTACATTTTAACTTAAGGAAACCACAGTGCTACTATTCTTGTATCATAGCATAGCATAGCATAGTTCGGCATGCAGGCTAAAAAGCCTTTGGCCCTCATAAATCAATTTTGATGAGGGTCCCAAGACCCAAACCCCTGGCCTCAGTGCCTACCAATTTAGAATTTTTTAGACTCCAATTTGGTGGAGTAGATGCTATCCTAAAATAACTTGTCCAGACTATTCTTGAACACATTAAGTCATCCAGCATCCACAGCCTTGGCAGTCAGCTAGGTTATTCCAAGGGGTTACCACTCTATTAGTAAAATATTTATTAAATTTGCGAGTATTATTAAAAGTTTTAGTAAGTTTAAATGTGTGACCTCATGTTAAACCAACGTCATTAAAATTAAATAGAGAACAAGTGGTTAAAGGATCATACAAATTGTGCACAATTTTAAAAGTTTCAATTAAATCACCCCGCTCTCTCCTATTCTCTAAACTGGGTAACCTCAGTGACTTCAGTCTCTCCTCGTAGGAGAGTCCTGACATTCCACATATATATATCTTCCTGGTGAATCCGCGCTGGACACACTCGATCAAGTCAACATGCCTCCTCAAATATGGGCACCAGATGGGGTTAGCGTACTCCAAGATGGGACATATAAGAGCCTTAAAGAGGGGGACCATTATATCCTTTGATTTATTACTTATACTTCTAGTTCTTACAATAAGGGCTGATATTTTGTTGGATTTCTTAACAGTACTCTCAGTGTGATTCTCAAAGCTGAGCTCTGTATCCACTATCACTCCAAGATCCCTCTTGGCACCAGTCATCTCAATCTTACACCTTTCTTTACCATAATTCATAAAATACTCATACTATTACTAGGGATTATTTTTGCCCAGATGCAACACCTTACATTTTTCACTGTTAAATTTAAGTAGCCATGTTTCAGTCCATTCAACCAACTTGTCAATGCATTGCTGCATTCTCTCCTTAGACTCCTCACTTTCATCAACTTCTGCATATGCCTTTGTGTCATCAGCAAATATCTTTATGTCACACTCTATCTTCTCTGGCATGTATTGTCGACCCCAACACGCTCCCCTGAGGGACACCGCTTGTAACACTTATTTTGTCAGAACTGTTACCGTTAACAGTCACGTACTGGGTCCTGTCAGTCAGGAAACTCTTTATCCATGCAAATGGGCTGCCACTTATGCCAGAACCTTTTAGTTTCTGTAAAAGTCTGAGATGTGGAACAGTATCGAATGCCTTCCTAAGATCAAGATATACAGCGTCGACTGGGTGGCCTTCATCCAAGGAGGACATCCAGTCATTTATTGTAACCAACAACTGAGTGACACATGACCTACCCCTGGAAAAGCCAAACTGGTCATCATGTAGAAGGCCATTCTCGACGAAGTGAGAGCACAGTGCATCTCAACAAATCCCTTACAGACAACTGAGGTGAGGCTAACAGGGCGATAATTACCCGGAGAACTTTTGTCACCTTTCTTATAGATTGGTTTAACCTCTGCTTCCTTCCACTCATCAGGTATCATGCCATCCCTCATTGTTCTATCAAAAAGTAACTTGAGAGGCAAAGCCATGCTAATTCTTTCAGCACCCGAGGATTAATTTCATCTGGTCCAGGTGACTTGCTAATTTTCAACTGCAACATGGCCTTACTCATCTGCTCTTCACTAACATTAATTGCATCCAGTTTTAGATTCATATCACAAAGTTCAGCACATTTTCTTCGTCTTCCAGTGTATGTAAACACACTAGCAAAAAACTCATTTAGGATCTCTGCTTTCTCGAGGTCTCTCTTCGTCAGTGTGCTGTCGCACTTTAATAGATTAGAGACAGTCTGAGTCTCTTTAGGCTTGGTTTTGTCCGAAACATATTGATAAAAACATTTTGGATTGTTTTTAGCTTCTTTTGCCAGATACAGTTGCCATCACCAACTTACAAGACAACCTTTTCACCTGGTTACGAGAATTTGCATAAGCATCATAATTAGCTTTAGTAGGGTATTTTTTATACGTCTTAAATGCTCGTCTTTTTTGTCTAATCTTGTCATGCATATCTGGTGGAATATTCGTCTTTTTGCCCCCTCTATCATGTAGTTTAAACCTTCTCACAGGTATGAACCTTTCTTTAGCCTCTTTCAGCATCCTCTTTATCTTATCCCAACACTAATTCACATTCAAACCCTCATGCAATTCTCTCTTCCAGTTCCATTCATGCTTTGTCCCATCGCGGTAGCTCAATTGATAGAGCGTTCGCCTGGCACACCGATGACCCAGGTTCGAATCCCGTGGTGGGCGATATAAAATGTGGCCATTTTCACTGTCCATTTTAGCAGTATGATTGCTTTGATGGTTCAGTGTTGATTCAGGTCCCTACCCCTATTTCCCTGGGATGGTTATCCCCGTCTGCCATATCGCCAATGGTGGGTGTAGACACTAAACCTCAATATTCATTCATGCTTTCGTGCAAACCTCTGCATACCCTCATAATCGCCCTTCGTAAACTGGTATTTTACAGGGTCAGGCCCTGCACTGGCGTTCCCACCGGTAAGAAGAGAAAATTCTATTACCAAGTGATGGCTCTTACCTAAGGTGGGAGAAGTTCGTCTGACAATACAAATTCACCATTAGTTAAAATCAAATCAAGAACATTTGCTTTTTGCAAAGCTCTTTAATGAGTTGGTTCGTTCACATGCTGAGTCAAAAACTGCTGTTTTATTGTCTTAAGAAATACATTGGCTGGATGCTCAGTACCCTTCTTGGAAACCTCGAGGTCCTGTAACACGGAGGTCGTAGGGACTCCACAGATGATCGTTTAACCAGCGTACTCCATCTTTCCCTGTCCTCAGCAACCCTGATTGTTTTGCTCAGTGTCAAACCAGTCCATTCTCGAATGTTGTCCTCCCACCACTTTTTCAGTCTCCCTCTTCTTCTACCTCCTTGCACTGTGCCTTGCAGGATGGTCTGTGCAAGACCTGATGATCTGGTGACGTGGCCATTCCATCGGAGTTTACGTTTTTTCACCACTGTGAGCAGGTCATCGTGTTGTCCAATGGCTTGTGTGATGGTCTGTCGGACTTCATCGTTGGTGATGTGCTGGGTATAGGAAATGCCCAGAAGTCTTCTGTAGCACCTCATCTCCTTGCTTTGTATTATTCGTTGGAGATCTGCTGTGAGGGTCCATGTCTCGCAAGCATATAGGAAGATGGAGATGACAAGGGAGCGCAGCAGCCTTACCTTGGAATGTAGACTGATGGTCCTGTCTTTTCAAATTGGCTTCAACCTCGCCAGGGCAGCAGTTGTTTGTGCGATCCTGGAGAGGACTTCCTGTCGGGACCCATTGCCTGATACAATGGCTCCTAAATATTTGAAGCTATGCACTGTGTTGAGGGATTGGCCATGGACTTTGCTATCAGAGTTTGTGTACATGCATCTTAATAAATTATCAGATTTTCTTCCTCCACCAACATCCCCTGCAGTTCTCTCCCCCACTCACTGCTAACATTGCTAAGGAAGTGTCAGGGGGATCATGATTACAGTGCTGTTGTATCATTGGTGCATTGCAAAAAAACAGGCACAGTACTTTATTTATAAGCAGACATAACCAACAGTTGAAGAACAAATTAACAGTGTTTGTTGGTCTTGAAGATTTCCTAATAGGGTCCCAAGAAGGCTTGTTTACTTTTCAAGTCTTTCTAACATTCTTGTTCTTTCTGTAAACTACTCATTGATCTTAGTGAAGATTCTGTAGACTTGTAGGGCTTGTAAAGGTATGTGCATCTCTACCATGGCAGTTTTTTTTTTAAAGAAAAAAAAGAAATTTTTAATCGCTGATGATGTGATGAAAGGTTGAAGTTAACCAGCATGCCATGTGATGTACTGTTGGTTCTTCTTCTTCCTTTAAATTTAATGTTTATCTGTCGTGCTTTACAATTACTCCCGATCCCTCTCTTGGTGTCCCCCAAAATGTGAGCAGTTGGATTCAGTAAGTGGCAGGCAGCATTTGGCATTGTGTTCTTTTGTCAGATTATTTGGATTTTTGTTTGGTTTTGGATTTTCATTCGTCAACCATGCGGACAAAATTCAGACCTAGGATAGGCAGTAAGCCTGTAGTTTAATACACTCCTTTGTAAATAAACTCATAGGCGAAGGTCATGCAATTTTCTTAATTGTTTATGAAGGCTATTAAGGTACATACTCATTTGGGTACCTTATCAAGGAGGTTTTTGAATGCATCAGCACATTTAGCATAATTTGATCGAAGATGTCAAGTTATTGCAGTTAGTTGTAACTCTGGTAATATTAGTAGTAGCACAGCTAGACTACACCCAGATGGAAAACTCCTATATCTAACGCATACAAGCCACTTTTATGACTTACCTCCCTTGTGAATGGGTTGATCGCTGTAGCAGACGCTACTAGAGAACAATAGATCTGTTACTCTCCGATAGCATTTATGTTGCCCAAAACTACTCTTTTTTGGAAATTTATATATATCCGAGCGTTAGTATTTATTTCAATAATGGTTTATGCTGTTGTTATTTATCAAGAATTGTATTACTATTATTAATTATTGTAATTTGTTTAATGGCTGTGCAAGACCCAGTCTATGCATGTGAATGATCTCATGTATCTGCACTTTTGTAACGCTGCTAGTGACCCAGGCAAAGCTACTAAGACATAGCTTTTCTCACCTCACTTTTCTCGCCTTGAATCACCTTTTCTATGCAAAATGTGTTTGCTTTATATTAATTTCTATGTATTATTATGATTATTATTATTGCATATTGTATTACTTTCATTTTTTTAATGTTTTGTTTTACATTTGACTTTTACAAACAAAAATAACAGAAAAGAATCATTGAAAGTAGAATGGTTTGACAGACAGGGTGGCAAGGAATAAGGTTGACAGCCGGTGAGTAGGATACAAGATTAGGTCGCCCGACAGGATTTTTGAATGTACATTTACAATTTGGCAACTGATTGGGCGAGTGCTCTCAGCACTCTTGATCTAGTTCCAACAATGTTTAGTGTAAGTTTTCAAGATATTATTTAGAAGGAAAAAAAAACACAACTGCTATCCTTAGTCTTTGTGTGTTGTAACAACATGATTGCTTTTTCTGATTGCAGGGGACACGCTTGAGTGGTGGACGTGTTAGTTCTCAGCATCAGGATGGGAGGGGCAGTCAGCACAGGCGATGACAATGACGAGCTCGTCGATAACTTGGTTGATGCTGACTACATCAAGACTCACAAGACAGAGCGTATTTTTCGAGCCGTGGACCGCGCGGACTACTTCCTGCCGGAGCATCGGGATAGCGCATATAAAGACCTGGCGTGGAAGCATGGACATCTGCATCTGTCGGCGCCGTGCATCTACTCTGAGGTGTTGGAGTCACTGGAGCTGGAGGAGGGGCAATCCTTCCTCAATCTAGGCAGTGGCACCGGTTACCTCAGCACTATGGCCGGGCTTATTCTAGGTCAGTAGTTCCTGATCAAGCATGTCCTTTACTGTGTTGCTATCTCTTGTTAATAGTATTGGTGTTTTTGTTGATCAGTATTACTCTGCATCCCCCCTTTTTTTTTTCATAAATGATATCATTTTGGAATAACACAGGCATTATGCTATGATGATGATGTGAAATTGGGCAATAAAGATGCATTGTATTGTATTGTATTGTACAAACCCTGCAAGTTCAATTTAATTCTCAACGCTCAATGCCTGCAGTGATCTTCTTTCCTTGTGGATTACCACGTGTTCATTTAAATTGTCAAAGATACTAACTATAATTCCTCTATCAGTATAATAAAAAAACAGCGCTATGATACCGGCAGGCCTTATTAGAATGAAATGCCTGATGCTGCATCTGTGTGATGGTGGTGCAGTTGGTTTAAGTGATGGATTTGAGTTTGTTGTGTGTGTGTAACACATGAGACTGTATGATAGTACACTGTGACCATCACCAGGGATTTGGGGAAAAGCCTCGATATAGCATCCAGAATTATTATTATTATTATTATTATCAATATTATTAATTACCAATACTTCAGTGTATTAATAAAGCAATACTTTTGTGCGTGGGTTGTTTTCCCCAGGCACCTATGGCATAAACAATGGTGTGGAGATTCACGAGGATGTGGTGGAGTACGCTCGAGAAAAGCTGGAGGATTTCAAACACAAGACCACCGCTTTTGATGAGTTTGATTTCGCCGAGCCTCAGTTTGTTGTGGGTAATTGCCTACAACTAAACTCGGCCTGTCGGTTGTACGACCGTGTCTACTGTGGTGCTGCTTGTCCCCCAGAACATGAAAACTACATGCGGAACCTCATCAAAGTTGGCGGCATCCTTGTTATGCCCCTCAATGACCAGGTAGTGGGATTGTTCAGTTCTTTTCTGTAGCAATAAACTTTTGTCTTCCTGTTATTGCTTTTCTGTCTGTCTTGTCTTTCTTCATTTCTTTTTCTGTCTGTCCTTTTCTTTCTTTCATCTATTCTTTCTGTCTGTCGCTTTCTTTCTGCCTGTTTTTTTTCTTTCTTTCTTTCTTTGTGTTTTGCATTGGCTGGAAATGACTTCTTTGTAAACTTTTGGATCAATGATTGAATCAAATTTATTATATCTTATTTTTATTTACAAGTATATACTCATAGTTCAGTCTGTTTATTTCATGTTTTGAAAATCTGGATTTAGAACAAGAAACATGGCTCAAAGTTGCAAACATCTAGAAGAAGAATTTTGTTTTCATAATATTGTCAGCTACCTTATAGTATGTTACCTGTTGTGTAATTGTTTATCGTCGCCTCCACACTTCTGTACTACTTTCTTGTGCCGCACTGTACTATAGTAGTATAAATGATGTTCTAGTCATGTTTAGCTAACCAAGCATTTGTTTGCATGTATGTATGTACATATTTATTTACATGTATGTATGTACATCTATATTTACATGTAGTGTGTACATCTATATTTACATGTATGTACATCTATATTTACATGTGTTAAAAGCACTTGCCAAATTATGTTTATATGTTCTGTCTGGACACTTGCCTAACTGCTAAACTTATGCGAGTAAAAAATGTGTGCAAGCGAGCTAAAACTTGAGCACATTGCCTGATGGGTTGCAGTTCTACCCTCCTGTCTACCCCCTATCTACCCCCCTCTCTACCCCCCTGTATACCCTCCTCTCTACCCTACTGTCTACCCCCCTATCTATCTCCTCTCTACCCCCCTATCTACCCCCCCTGTCTACCCCCTATCTACCCTCCTGTCTACCCCCCTATCTACCCCCTGTCTATCCCCCTACCTACCCCCTCTCTACCCCCCTCTCTACCCTCCTATCTACCCCCCTCTCTACCCTCCTGTCTACCCCCCCTATCTACCCTCCTCTCTACCCCCCTCTCTACCCTCCTGTCTACCCTCCTGTCTACCCCCACTATCTACCCTCCTGTCAGTGAAAGAGATGGTTGCTTATACTTTGTTGGTTTATATCTACTATCTGGACACCTTGTCAGTGAAAGAGATTGTTGCTTATACTTTGTTGGTTTATATGTACTGTCTGGACACCTTGTCAATGAGAGAGATGGTTGCTTATACTTTGTTGGTTTATATGTACTGTCTGGACACCTTGTCAGTGAAAGAGATGGTTGCTTATACTTTGTTGGTTTATATGTACTGTCTGGACACCTTGTCAGTGAAAGAGATGGTTGCTTATACTTTGTTGGTTTATAATTATATGTACTGTCTGCACACCTTGTCGGTGAGAGAGATGGTTGCTTATACTTTGTTGGTTTATATGTACTGTCTGGACACCTTGTCAATGAAAGAGATGGTTGCTTATACTTTGTTGGTTTATATCTACTATCTGGACACCTTGTCAGTGAAAGAGATGGTTGCTTATACTTTGTTGGTTTATATGTACTGTCTGGACACCTTGTCGGTGAGAGAGATGGTTGCTTATACTTTGTTGGTTTATATGTACTGTCTGGACACCTTGTCGGTGAGAGAGATGGATGCTTTTACTTTGTTGGTTTATATGTACTGTCTGGACACCTTGTCAATGAGAGAGATGGTTGCTTATACTTTGTTGGTTTATAGCTACTGTCTGGACACCTTGTCGGTGAGAGAGATGGTTGCTTATACTTTGTTGGTTTATATCTACTGTCTGGACACCTTGTCAATGAAAGAGATGGTTGCTTATACTTTGTTGGTTTATATGTACTGTCTGGACACCTTGTCGGTGAGAGAGATGGTTGCTTATACTTTGTTGGTTTATATGTACTGTCTGGACACCTTGTCGGTGAGAGAGATGGTTGCTTATACTTTGTTGGTTTATATGTACTGTCTGGACACCTTGTCGGTGAGAGAGATGGTTGCTTATACTTTGTTGGTTTATATGTACTGTCTGGACACCTTGTCGGTGAGAGAGATGGTTGCTTATACTTTGTTGGTTTATATGTACTGTCTGGACACCTTGTCGGTGAGAGAGATGGTTGCTTATAATTTGTTGGTCTTTATGTACTGTCTGGACACCTTGTCGGTGAGAGAGATGGTTGCTTATACTTTGTTGGTTTATATCTACTATCTGGACACCTTGTCGGTGAGAGAGATGGTTGCTTATACTTTGTTGGTTTATATGTACTGTCTGGACACCTTGTCAATGAAAGAGATGGTTGCTTATACTTTGTTGGTTTATATCTACTGTCTGGACACCTTGTCGGTGAGAGAGATGGTTGCTTATACTTTGTTGGTTTATATCTACTATCTGGACACCTTGTCGGTGAGAGAGATGGTTGCTTATACTTTGTTGGTTTATATGTACTGTCTGGACACCTTGTCGGTGAGAGAGATGGTTGCTTATACTTTGTTGGTTTATATGTACTGTCTGGACACCTTGTCGGTGACAGAGATGGTTGCTTATACTTTGTTGGTTTATATGTACTGTCTGGACACCTTGTCGGTGAGAGAGATGGTTGCTTATACTTTGTTGGTTTATATGTACTGTCTGGACACCTTGTCGGTGAGAGAGATGGTTGTTTATATTTTGTTGGTTTATATGTACTGTCTGGACACCTTGTCGGTGAGAGAGATGGTTGCTTATACTTTGTTGGTTTATATGTACTGTCTGGACACCTTGTCGGTGAGAGAGATGGTTGCTTATACTTTGTTGGTTTATATGTACTTTCTGGACACCTTGTCGGTGAGAGAGATGGTTGCTTATACTTTGTTGGTTTATATGTACTGTCTGGACACCTTGTCGGTGAGAGAGATGGTTGCTTATACTTTGTTGGTTTATATGTACTGTCTGGACACCTTGTCGGTGAGAGAGATGGTTGCTTATACTTTGTTGGTTTATATCTACTATCTGGACACCTTGTCGGTGAGAGAGATGGTTGCTTATACTTTGTTGGTTTATATGTACTGTCTGGACACCTTGTCAATGAAAGAGATGGTTGCTTATACTTTGTTGGTTTATATCTACTGTCTGGACACCTTGTCGGTGAGAGAGATGGTTGCTTATACTTTGTTGGTTTATATCTACTATCTGGACACCTTGTCGGTGAGAGAGATGGTTGCTGATACTTTGTTCGTTTATATGTACTATCTGGACACCTTGTCGGTGACAGAGATGATTGCTTATACTTTGTTGGTTTATATGTACTGTCTGGACACCTTGTCGGTGAGAGAGATGGTTGCTTATACTTTGTTGGTTTATATGTACTGTCTGGACACCTTGTCGGTGAGAGAGATGGTTGCTTATACTTTGTTGGTTTATATGTACTGTCTGGACACCTTGTCGGTGAGAGAGATGGTTGCTTATACTTTGTTGGTTTATATACATGTACTGTCTGGACACCTTGTCGGTGAGAGAGATGGTTGCTTATACTTTGTTGGTTTATATGTACCTTGGTGCTGACTTTCCTTTCTTCCTCATTGTATTGTGATTAGCGCTAGCATGCTACAGAGCAAAGCTTTACCAGTGCTTTTAGCATGTTTTGGTCACTTTTTACCAAACACACTTTGCTGTACTACATCATCAGCTGTGCAATGTGTGATGTTCTTAATCATAAAAATGATTTGATATTGTGGGCTATGGCTATTATTAGTCAACATCTTGATGTGCTTTTACAGAAAGTCAAAACTCAAATGAACCATAGAAAGCATGTTTAGAAATGTTGGTATTGGGCGTGATGGTGATGACGATGATGATGTTTATCGTGCAGTTGTTGCAAGTACGTAGGGTGAGTGAGACAGAATGGACGTCAAAGAGCGTTCTACCTGTGTCCTTCGCTACCCTTATTGTTACTAAAGAGAACACCAACATCGTGGATTTACGTAAGTTTTTATCCTCTCTCTCTCTCTCTCTCTCTCTCTCTCTCTCTCTCTCTCTCTCTCTCTCTCTCTCTCTCTCTCTCTCTCTCTCTGGTATTGAAGGCCTGGTCGCTGTCAGCTAAATAGATAACGTTGGCGCTAGCCGAGTGCCAAAAATTTTTCTCCAGCATAATCTCTGACACATGGATAAGGTTCAGCGTTGCTTTACTTTAACATCCCCATAGCGGCCATGATCTGTTGTACGTACAGCTTTTCGTGGGATTTACAACCAACATGGCTAACAAATAGATTGCAATGCGTTTTGAGTACAACAAACCGGAACCTGTATTTAGTCCATTTCTGCAATAATGTTTTGATTAGTCTGCCAGTGTAATCATTAGGATGTGTGCATACATATACAGAAAGTCAGTGTTACCATAGTATGACATGTACAGAAGGTCAGTGTTACCATAGTATGACATGTACAGAAGGTCAGTGTTACCATAGTATGACATATACAGAAGGTCAGTGTTACCATAGTATGACATGTACAGAAGGTCAGTGTTACCATAGTATGACATGTACAGAAGGTCAGTGTTACCATAGTATGACATATACAGAAGGTCAGTGTTACCATAGTATGACATGTACAGAAGGTCAGTGTTACCATAGTATGACATGTACAGAAGGTCAGTGTTACCATAGTATGACATGTACAGAAGGTCAGTGTTACCATAGTGTGACATGTACAGAAGGTCAGTTTTACCATAGTGTAACATGTACAGAAGGTCAGTGTTACCATAGTTTGACATGTACAGAAGGTCAGTTTTACCATAGTGTAACATGTACAGAAGGTCAGTGTTACCATAGTATGACATGTACAGAAGGTCAGTGTTACCATAGTGTGACATGTACAGAAGGTCAGTGTTACCATAGTATGACATGTACAGAAGGTCAGTGTTACCATAGTGTAACATGTACAGAAGGTCAGTGTTACCATAGTATGACATGTACAGAAGGTCAGTGTTACCATAGTTTGACATGTACAGAAGGTCAGTGTTACCATAGTGTGACATGTACAGAAGGTCAGTGTTACCATAGTGTGACATGTACAGAAGGTCAGTGTTACCATAGTATGACATGTACAGAAGGTCAGTTTTACCATAGTATGACATGTACAGAAGGTCAGTGTTACCATAGTGTGACATGTACAGAAGGTCAGTGTTACCATAGTGTGACATGTACAGAAGGTCAGTTTTACCATAGTATGACATGTACAGAAGGTCAGTGTTACCATAGTATGACATGTACAGAAGGTCAGTGTTACCATAGTGTGACATGTACAGAAGGTCAGTGTTACCATAGTGTGACATGTACAGAAGGTCAGTGTTACCATAGTGTGACATGTACAGAAGGTCAGTGTTACCATAGTGTGACATGTACAGAAGGTCAGTGTTACCATAGTATGACATGTACAGAAGGTCAGTGTTACCATAGTATGACATGTACAGAAGGTCAGTGTTACCATAGTGTGACATGTACAGAAGGTCAGTTTTACCATAGTGTAACATGTACAGAAGGTCAGTGTTACCATAGTGTAACATGTACAGAAGGTCGGAGTTACCATAGTGTAACATGTACAGAAGGTCAGTGTTAACATAGTGCGACATGTAAAGAAAGTCCGTGTTACCATAGTGTGACATGTACAGAAGGTCAGTTTTACCATAGTGTAATATGTACAGAAGGTCAGTGTTACCATAGTGTAACATGTACAGAAGGTCAGAGTTACCATAGTGTGACATGTACAGAAGGTCAGTGTTAACATAGTGCGACATGTAAAGAAAGTCCGTGTTACCATAGTGTGACATGTACAGAAGGTCAGTTTTACCATAGTGTAATATGTACAGAAGGTCAGTGTTACCATAGTGTAACATGTACAGAAGGTCAGAGTTACCATAGTGTGACATGTACAGAAGGTCAGTGTTACCATAGTGCGACATGTAAAGAAAGTCCGTGTTACCATAGTGTGAAATGTACAGAAAGTCAGAGTTACCATAGTGTGACATGTACAGAAGGTCAGTGTTAACATATTGTGATGAGGAAACCACTCATGAGGTGGCATCATTTTGACCTTTTGTCAGTAAATGGGTTGTTTAAAAGTCAAAATTTTTTTTCTTCTCTGATTTTATGCGCAGTTATCCTGTTGCCCTTTACTGCTTGAAACACTTAATCCACTGTTGTTGAGTCCTGAGTCTGGTTATGCCCTGTTTCCTTTCTTGTTTTTGAGAGGATTGATGTGTTCGCGTGTATTACTTTCATAAGAGTCAGACTGGATTAATTTTAGGTTCTTACGGCCTAGTAGGGTAAATGTTTGTTTAGCCAGCGAGATCAACAGCTCCTTAATATTGGCGTGACTGGTGTCTTTGATAGTGTGAATGTTGTTTCTGTCGTCAGCGGACTGTCACATGCTGAGCCTGCAGGAAATATGTCGACACAACATTCGAGGGCTCATCAGAAGCAAGATCATCCAGGAGTTCCCCAAGATCCTGGTGCCAGTGCGTAAGCCGCGGACCACCAAGACCCAAAACAGACCCACGGTGGTGCGACGCGGCCGCCTTATTAACCTCCCTATCCCTATGCAGATGGGCATGATGTACTTAGACAACCTCGACATCGGCAGCGATGAGATCGACGAGGATGACGACGACGATGATGATGTTGAATACGTCAGTAACCATCGCCTCCTTCGTAGCGGCAGACACAAGCTGGACGACAGTTTCGGCAGCGACTCAGAAAGCAGTGCGCACAGCGAGCGCGCCGACACCAAGCATGAGAGAATGGAGGAAGAGGAAGAAGAGGAGCGAGAAGAGGAAGAAGAAAGGAAGAGAGAGGAGCGAGAAGAGGAAGAAGAAAGGAAGAGAGAGGAGGAAGGGACAAACACTACCAACACAAACCACCACCGTCACCAACTTACAGCAGACCAGGAATCGGGCGAGCAAAACCATTGCCACGCTTCCTCCTCCAACAGCAGCCACAACAGCGCCACAGACAACAAGCGCTGCTCTCCGGCCTCCAGGTTGTCCGAGTCGGAGAGTGAAGACAACAACACCATCTCCAAGCGCATGAGGTGCTCCGACTCGGAAGATGAGGAGGAGGATGAAGGGAAGGAGGAGGAGGAGGACGAAGGGAAGGAGGAGAAGGAGGACAGGAAGTTCAAAAATGATACCACTTTCATCAGACATCTCAACTTCAGGGTGGACAGAGGGGGCAGCGGTGTTGAGGCTTCCGGCAACTCGTCTCCTATCATCATAGACACTAATGGTGGGAGACGTCTGCGTAGGAGGGATCCCTCGGAGGATTCAGACCTGGAGCACATGGAGTTGGATCATGGGTCAGGGTTAGGGTCTGGGTTTGGGTCGCTGGAGGCAAGGGAAAGGGACGAAGCCTCAGGAAATGGGTCGTTCCAGACTCCTTCCATTCCTAACTCTGCCTTGAACGCCCTCAACCTGCTGTCCATCCCGCGCAAGTTCCGCTGTTCCTCTTCCACCAGCGCCGACACGGCCGACACATCAGGCTTCGGGTCATACGGGGACGAACCCCTCGACCTTCTTTCCAGCTTAGCGGAAAGTTCGGAGGAACGCAAAAACGAACACGACAATGGAAGCAAGCCCCTGGTGAAAGGGAGCGGCAGTGACGGGGAAGGGGAGAGCACTTCTGAGCAGCCGTTGAGTCACACGCTAGGTCAGCTGATGAAGGAGCGTATTGGGTTACTCCCCTTGCCGGTGGCCATGCGAGCTTTCCTGGCCTACTACAAACAGTAGATTAAGAATTCAGGCCTCTTTGCTGCTTGCCGTGGTGGACTAGAAACATAATTTGGGAGGGGGAGGGGGGGGGGGGGTTAGACAGCTTTGGTAATAACTATTAGTCATTACATTGTACCAGTCAAACGCATTGTTGTGCAGATTAAGCATTGATTTTTTATTTTCTCCACAATAATTAACGGACAGTCTAAGTAGTGTCTTGTTGTATATTTTATGTTTTTGTTTTTCATCCCAAGCTGTGTCCTAAAAGAAAACATTTATGGAGCTTAGGAATATTTTTTTTTCATAGCTTTGTTTGTTCTTTCTTTCCTTTGGATTAGTTCAGCAAATTGCTAGTAACAAATGTGAAGTAATATCCTTTGGGACATCAAAGATTTCAAATACCTTTTATTTCATTTTTTTACAGACAAGATTTGAAAAAAAATGGTTTTGTGCTTTGAGAATAATGAAATCATTTTAGTTCTTGGCAGATCGGTATGTAACATGAGCATTTTGGGCTTACATTTCTTGAAGGTATTGAGTTGCATATGAAAGCTATTGTTACTATTGTAATTTTTATCATTATTATTATTATTATTATTATTATTATTATTATTATTATTATTATTAAAATATTTATTGGAATACACCATGGGCAAGCAGTTACAGTGGCATAAGTCCAGGTTTAAGGGGGAGAAATTTGTCCACAGGTCTTTCACAGAGCGATAAAGAAAGTATGATCAAGTTGATCCAGCGTTGGATAAGAGAGTGCTTTCTTTTTTCCTTTCTTTTTTATATTTTTTATTTTTTCGAATGATGAAAAGGGATCAGTCAAGAACCTTCCATCAACATTTTACTGTATGCACAGTGGCGGTTTTCAAAAATAACACCTCACTTAAAAAATATTAAAAACTAAAAACTTTGAACAGTGATGGTGAGAGAAGTGTGCGTGAAGTGAAGTGCGATCTTTTGGGGAAAAATAACTTTTGGTTTGTGATTCGCTGGTCGATTTGATTTTGATTTGAATTGGACTGTAAGGGTTTTTTAACCGATTTGACTGTCATTGGAAAACAATTTTGCGCCTTCTTGTTGTGGAATCTGATTTGTTTCCCTTTGAACTACTGTGTACTGTATCATTTGTGATTGATGACAAGTTTTATGTAAATGATATGTTAACTGATGATTACATTTGTCACGAGTCATTCGTATTATGTAATAAAAGTGTGGTAACAACATGTTTTTTGTGTGCTAATGCATGACAGATATGTGTTTTAAACAGTCAAACCTCATTTATCTGAAGTTTGATCTTTTAGGACATTTGTTTTGTTTTTTGTTATGATTTTAATTGTTTGTGTGCTTCTATGTTGGTTTTACCAAAATTTAGATTATTTAGGTTCGTATACACTACCTTGAACAATATGCAGATGTAGATAACGAAGATTGTACACAGGCAGATATAATTATACACTTAGTTTTCGTCTGTGTTTCTATCAAGCATTCAGAGGTGCCAACCAGTACGGATTGACCGTATTTAATTCCGGCGAAGTGAATTAAATACGGAAATACGATAGCTTTTATAAAAATAGGGAGGAGAAGTTGCCGATCGTTTATTTTGCCAGCGGTGCTTCTGTACCGGTTTCTGATCTCATAATAGTACTCCTGCACTCACTGAACGTCGCTGTGTCCAACAAGCTGATTTTCATGGTGATTTTAGAGTAAAACAAGTGTGGTGTTCAACAAGCTGATTTTCATGGTGATTTTAGAGAACTGAAAATAGCCTGCTGTTTCAGAGGGAAGCCTGTCGTTACATTATAGTATCATAGGCTGGGTTTTGCAAGAAAAAAAATACTGACAAGTTTTAAAAAATACTGACAAACGGGTCCGGAAATACTGACAAGAAGATTAGGGGGTTGGCACCTCTGAGCATTAGTCTTGCGTATTTCATCGCTTTGGCTATGTAGCTGGAGTCTGTTTTTTGTTGGTTGTGTATTATTATGATTATTATGATAATGATGATTATTATTATTATTACTATTATTATGATTATTTTTATTGCTATTATTATTTATTATTATTGCTATTATTATTTTTTATTATTATTTTCTTTCTTTAACAGCAGTTCTTGAGCTGGAAAAGCACTACATAGGAATGATAAAATAAATTATTATTATTATTATTATTTGGTTTGTAGTTTTAATTGCACAGATGAAAATCTACCGAGGATCTTCGTAATCAAAACATTGTCCGACGACTGTATACTTGCAGTGTACTTTATGATGTATTGAGTGTTAACAATTACATTGTGGCTTTGCTAACATAACCTTTGTAGCGTAACAAAACAGTCGCATTATATCCCAACATCACAATATATGGTTCCGTTATTTTGAGCTTCACAGCACTGTATCTTTGCGTTGATCTAAGCGTTGAGCGGTAGTGTCCTATTTTTGTAATGACTGCCTATTTTGTGCAAAAACAAATACATTTATTTTGATTGTTAATTTTGCGTCTATTGGTGTGAATGTCCAATCAGGACGGCCATGTTCCTTGAGTTCTGAGTTTACTTTTTCATTGATAGTTTGTTGAGTTTATTCTAATTTAAGCCGTATTTATTTTTTGTTATTTTTATGTTCCGATGTTAGTTCCTTTCATAATTTTTTATTTCCTATCACGGTTTATTTCCGTTTTTTGTTTGTCTTTATTGGTGCATCACAATATGTTTATTTGTTTGTCCTTAGTATAAAGCTATATCACATAAGGCATAGGTTGTAGTACTTCATTTTATTGCATTATCCAGTGACAGGCACAACCACAGTTTGCTGGGTAAAAGTGGCTCAACTATCTCATGGTTTTCTGACCATAACTGCGATCTTCACATTAAACTGTGTATAAATACATTGGCTACGCTTATTTGTATAGTCTGTTGGCTGTGCTTTTCTGTTTGTGGCTGATCTGGTTTTATCGATGAGAACTGTAGAAGCTGAAAATCCTGTAGACATACATTTTGAGGTATGAATTTGCCAACAAACTTTGCTTGCAAAAAAGATGTGCACCTAACATTGGATAAAACTGTGAACCAAAATGTATATTTTTCCATAGACAAAAATTTTTAGGTATGAATTCGGCAAAGGACTTTGCTCACAAAAAATGATAAGATTTGCGCAGTTGCATTTAAAATTAGGATAAAACCGTAGATGTGAATAAAAAATATGTAAGTTTTCCAAATCATTTTATTTTTTGTGAATAATAAAGTTGGCTTTTATGGAATGAATGAAGGATTTATAACTGGTTTAATTATCTTTATCAAGTTCATGCCAATATACACAACTTCAGCATTGCAGTTCTCTGCACCTCCAGTCACCATTTTGTGAGATGCTTGCCTGTGATAAATTCTTGCATTATTATTAATTGTAAAAAAAAAAAATTTTTCATTAAAAATAAATTTATTATTATATCCAGTGATAAGAACATTGAGCGCACATTTTAAAAAATATGTGCTTGTAGTTTGGCAGTGAACCGTACCTCTAATTAGTACCTATGGATTTCAGATTTTAATGTAATTTATTGATAACGCTTCATGCGCAAGATTAAGTGAGCTGCTGACAGTTAATCCAACAAAGACATGAATATAACAGAACGCCTGCACAAGAATCAGGACTTCTCAGCTTAATCACTAGAAATCATATTAATCGGCATAATTACCCATCCCTACCATCATAGTAATCCCCATCCCTACGTCATAGTAATCCCCATCCCTACCGTCATAGTAATCCCCATCCCTAGTAATCCCCATCCCTACGTCATAGTAATCCCCATCCCTACCGTCATAGTAATCCCCATCCCTACCATCATAGTAATCCCCATCCCTACCATCATAGTAATCCCCATCCCTACCGTCATAGTAATCCCCATCCCTACCGTCATAGTAATCCCCATCCCTACATAATATCAATCCCCATCCCTACCATCATAGTAATCCCCATCCCTACCGTCATAGTAATCCCCATCCCTACATAATATCAATCCCCATCCCTACCATCATAGTAATCCCCATCCCTACATAATATCAATCCCCATCCCTACCATCATAGTAATCCCCATCCCTACTGTCATAGTAATCCCCATCCCCCATCCCTACCGTCATAGTAATCCCCATCCCTTCCGTCATAGTAATCCCCATCCCTACCATCATAGTAATCCCCATCCCTTCCATCATAGTAATCCCCATCCCTACCATCATAGTAATCCCCATCCCTACCATCATAGTAATCCCCATCCCTACCGTCATAGTAATCCCCATCCCTACCATCATAGTAATCCCCATCCCTACCGTCATAGTAATCCCCATCCTTACCATCATAGTAATCCCCATCCCTACCGTCATAGTAATCCCCATCCCTACCATCATAGTAATCCCCATCCCTACCATCATAGTAATCCCCATCCCTACCATCATAGTAATCCCCATCCCTACCATCATAGTAATACCAATCATAGTAATACCCATCCCTACCATCATAGTAATCCCCATCCCTACCGTCATAGTAATCCCCATCCCTACCATCATCGTAATCCCCATCACTACCATCATAGTAATCCTACCGTCATAGTAATCCCCATCCCTACCATCATAGTAATCCCCATCCCTACCATCATAGTAATCCCCATCCCTACCATCATAGTAATCCCCATCCCTACCATCATAGTAATCCCCATCCCTACCATCATAGTAATCCCCATCCCTACCATCATAGTAATACCCATCATAGTAATACCCATCCCTACCATCATAGTAATCCCCATCCCTACCGTCATAGTAATCCCCAACAGCCATCAGCCGCCACTTCCCTCCTTTTGTAGTATTTAGCCTCTTATCACCACACTTTGCCTTTCACCTCAAGCCATCTGTACATGTAAGCATGTGTGCGTGTGTGTAATTGTAAAAGTGGGCTTTTGACAGAGAGGACTTGAACAATTAAAGCCATACAATTATGCATGTGTGTGTGTGAGGGCCTGGGGGAGGAGGTATGGGGAGGGGAGGAGGATGTGTGTGCAATAAATGTGTATTGCCATTGATTTTGTAATACAGTAAAACCTCCGTTTTGAGACCCTCTCTTAAACGACTTCCTCCAACATATGACCGGAAAAAAATTAACCAATGGTTTGTACTATGTAAACGACCTCTCTTAAACGACTACCTCTAAAACGCGACTTGCGACCTTCAAATAATTAAATTTTACGACCTAGCATCTGAAAAATTAAGATTCCAAAGCAATACTATATTTGTGCGCTTGAAAAAAACAGTTTGGTTTACAACTTTTAACAGCAGACGATGCATTAAAACAGCTTGAAATACTCTAAGGAGCTGACCAGATTTGCCCTGAGCAGGGGCCTGTCAGATCTTGCCGACACCATGTCTGGTGTTCAAAGTGACATACTAAGAGAACATGCACGGGTGGGGGGATCATGCAAACAAACAGAAATAACCGCTTTCTTTTTTAAAAAAAACAAACTATTCAATGATTGAATAAAAATAATTACAACAATATTAATGGGGCTATCTTATAAATAGTTATAATTCCAAACATGCACTCAGCACTTACATATACACTTTTAAACAACTATATCATACCAACATTGATTTTTTATTTTGTAAATAATGAGGAACAGGAAGATATTGACTGTATTGGTTGTGAGACAGAGTTTAATCTATATTTCTGAAAGATGGTAGGTAGATGTTCTCTATACTTAATGGTATGTGTACTTTTTGTACATGTATTTATTTTACTTAATTAATTTTCTAAATGTCTTTTTCGAAAATGTCCTACCTCCTTTTTAAGACCCCTCCAATTTAAGACCTCGTTTTAATGGCAATTTAAAGGTCGTAAAACGGAGGTTTTACTGTATTATGAAAGAATGCTGTATTAACTACCCTTTGCGGTTGCTTTGCTTGTGTATTTTATTTTACCCCATTTCATAGCTCACTGCACAAAATGTATTGTGCTATTGAAGTGAATTAATGTCTGAGTCTTCAGTCTACAAGGACGTAATGCAAGTTGTGTGCTGCTCATACCTAAGGCAGTTTGCTATCTACCGCTGTGCTGTTGAGAACCAGTAACAGGCACCCGGTCTTGAGTAATACCCCTAAGGTTAATGTAATGGAAAGGTGTCAGTTCCTCACATCTCAAGCAAGCTGTTGATATAAACGTAAGGTGGATCTACTTTCTGATCTTCAGTCATGTTTGTGACAACATTTTCATAATTATTTAGTCCTGTGCGTAAGGGAGAAAAAGGCGTATGCGTACGTATGTGTGCTTCCAGTTAATATCCATTGTTATGTTTGTGTTAGTGTAATAATTATGATGATTGCATGAGAGAAAAATTCTACATCTTGCCATTTTTTAACAACATTCTCTAATTATTGTGTATTTACTTTATTTGCTTTTTGTTGTTTTTGTTGTTGTCAAGTCGATAAAACTTTATTCACCGAAAAAATGCTGTGAAAATGTGATGTGTCACTTATAATGTGCAATAATCACATGTTCTCTCTCTCTCTCTCTCTCTCTCTCTCTCTCTCTCTCTCTCTCTCTCTCTCTCTCACACACACACACACACACACACACACACACACACACAAACACACACACATTATTATCATTTCAGTGAAGAAGACATTATAACAAGAAACCAAACGTTCCCTTAATCAACGATTGTTTGAAACGTAAGCTCTGTGGTAAAATATATTTATTTAGAACGTGTCCCAAGGTTGTCCCTAGTATATTTTATTTGTGCATACAGTGGCTTTGACTTGCACAGGTATGGTTTGGTTTGCTGTTCTCTTATCTTGTACCATCTTCTGTTCCTGTCTCCCATCTCTCCCTGCTTCTCCCTCCATCCTCTCAATCTCCCATCACCCTCTTCCCACCATCCTCCCCTACCACGCTACCACCCTGCTCCCCTTTGCTGATTTAAAGAAGCAAATTTAGGTTAAAGAAGTATTTAGTTTTGTTTTATATATATAACTTTCTTACTATAAAATCTTTTTGTTTCCACACCTCTAGTGCATTTCTAAAACAGAAAATGTTGGATATTTAGGTTTGTTGACTCGGGTGCATGCAGCAGCAGTTTTAGTCAATGCATTCATCCCAACCTTTTCCAAATGTTTGCAAATCTGCATAACGCAAGACAAGTCCTAAATAGTCCAAAAATGAGATTTTTACACATGGATTTTTTCCAGAATGTCTGTCTATCTAGGAAAATTTTAACGTTATTTTTGTGTCTTTCGATTGTTTTTTTAAATTGTTTTTTTTTATATATTAACTGGCAACTTTTCAATTTGCAGATAGACTAGTGTAGGTAGATTCCTGTGAGCTTTGCCTTTGTAGTGTTTTTGATTTATTTTATTTTATTTTTTTTTTTTTGGGTTGTTTGTTATTTGACTAATTTATAAATGTGGTGTGCATTAGTTTGAATCTCATCATAACAGCCGAAGCTTTTGCTGTCCTGTATCAAGACTGTACTGAATGCCCTTTGCTTCCTAAACTACATCGTAAGGTAAAAGGGACAATGACCAGTGAACATTTTTCCCTCTGAAGATCCCGTACTTAAAACACAGATCATAATTTACATTGTAACAAAATGTTCAGATATTATGCCAAAAAAAATAATTAGAATGATTTCGAAGAAGAAGATGATGAATGATCATATTTCATCCATTTGTTATGCTCATGACTCCATCCATTGTCAAAAGCTCAGTGCATGAAAAGATCGTTGTAATGCAGACTGTATTTTTCATTGGGGCATTTTAGACAAGAAACTAGGGAGAAGATAAAGCCACTGTAGGAGTGTGGACCTGCTGTTGTGGTTTTATATAGCACCATCTCCTCACCAGCAGGGAGAAGGAGAAGGGATGTGGTATATATCCAGAAATGATAAAAAGCAATTTTTTCATTTGATTAATAAAGTGTTTAGAACATTTTTTCTCAAGGCCTACTGTGAGGTAATTATGTTTTGTACTCATTTCACGGAAAATTTACAACTATCCAACAATAAACTAGGTTATCCTAGATTTGATAAACTCCATACTTTTTAAAGGCTTTATCTTCTTCACATTAGTAAGCAGGTTAATTTTAACTGTACACTTTTTTAACTGTAGTTAATAATAGTCTGACCTTATTGAACGATACATTCTTCTTTTCATTGTATGTTATTATTCCAACTTTTGAATTAGTGTATGGTATCGTTGCAAAGATTCCCAACAGCAGAAAGAAGTATATGAATAATAAATTCATCTTTTTATTGACTTTATTATAAAGTATTACTCAGCAGTTACAATGGAAATGGTTACTGTTTGTTAGTTTTAGAGCACACAGGTAACTGTCCAGAGAATGTTTATGTTATGTAGTGTAAATATATATTATTTAAATGATACGATACGTTTGCATTAAAAAAAAAAAAAAGAAATCTCCAATTGTTTTTTCATGTGTATTTAATATGACTGTTTTTGTTGGGTTTTCAAGTATTAAAGTTTCATTATTAAAGCTATGATTGTACGGAGAGACAAGCTACTTCCGTAGAATTAGGGTATAGTTGTGTTGTTTTATCCACAAACTACAAAATCAAAGATTCATACACTCATTTGCCATGAGGCAACTTCATGAATAGATCTACCTCTGTATTGAATGAGAGATTTCAGACATTGCTTTGTTGGTTGTCCAAATTACTTCCGGAAATTATTACAAATATATTTTTATTGGCATTTCAATGCACCGAGTTGACTTTCATTAAAAAAAAAACAGCTTTAAACTAGGTTTGTGTGTTGAATAATAAATGATATACTTTCACTTGCTTTGTTGATACAATGAACTGGCTGAGAAACGGTTACATACATGTTTAGTTTATTGCACAGTTAGCACAGATTGTACAGGACTGGTTTCTCTGCATTGAACAGTAAATAATAATAGTTGTGGCCTGGCACACCGATAACCCAAAGTTCCAATCCAGCAGTGGGCAACATAAAAGTGGCCATTTTTCACTGACCCTCTGAGCAGGGCAGTATGATTGCTCTGGTGGTTCAGTGTTGATTTAGGTCCCTAATCTTTTGCTGTGGGCTTGTTATCCTGGTTTGCCATAGGTACTGTATGTGTGGGTGTGGAGGTGGAGGAAAGGAGAGGTGGTGGGGGTGTAGAAGTTCAAAGTTCATTCAACATGTAGTTGTTGGTGTTTTGTTAATAATGCAGTTGCTCCAACTATCAGC
This sequence comes from Oncomelania hupensis, assembly GCA_036898135.1. Classification (NCBI taxonomy): domain Eukaryota; kingdom Metazoa; phylum Mollusca; class Gastropoda; order Littorinimorpha; family Pomatiopsidae; genus Oncomelania; species Oncomelania hupensis. The sequence goes on from CM072516.1 coordinate 77,593,325, forward strand.
ATGGAATGTTAGCAAAAATAATTTCTAATGTTTTATTTTATTGCACGAGGATGACTCCTGACAGAATGGCTTTCATATGGATATAGACTATAGGTCTATATTGAACAAAACGTACAAAGCGATTTTCTTCAATACTCCAATTATCACTTTGGAAATGCTTTTAGGTATTTTTAAAATTTTGTATGTTAATGCATGAGATGTTGCTTGGTAAAATAGGTTAGGGTTGCACACTGGGCCTTTAAAATCTGTTTTTTAATTTTCTTTTTTTTTCATTTGTCATTTTGTCTACATTATTATTTTTAAAGTTCATTATTTTGTTTATTGCAACAATATTATTTCTTTGCGTATTGCAACAACTGATAATTATATTAATGATATTGATTGAAATAGATTGTTCCATCTTGTTACTACACTGATGGCATAACCCAGGTTTCTATTTTTCATGAAAGAGTGAAAGGTATTGTTAGCTTTAAGACATTTAAAACAACTAAAATTATGATAGTTTCTAATGAATATTGATTTCTGTGATAAAGAATGGAATGTATATTATTAGCTTTAGAGGTTTTGAGATTTATTTCTGATGGATTTTTACAGAATTCTTTTTTCTATGAAAAACAGAAAGATTCATTTTTGTTTTGAGTAAGCAGATGCTAATGATTGTCGGCTCTGGCTTGCTCTAAAATGTGGTAGTAGGAGGTTTGGTTTTCTGATTCTTAGTTTTTTCTAAGTTTGATTCTTGAGGTATTTGTCTTTCGTGTACAGTGATAATTTGTCAAGCATTTGTCCTGTGTTTGCTTACAGTTGTTCATCATTTTCTTGTGGACTTGTTGATTATAATTAACAACCCAGGATTATTAATGCCGTGACAAGAGCACGCTACCGCGGTTTGTAAAAACCCAAGCTATACAAATGTTCAACATCAGCTAATAGCTACTGCATTGTGGTTGTAGTATTCCTGGGTAGCGAAAGTTGTTGCCGCTGTTTGATTTTTCTTGATCATGTTGATGATATACAATTGTACGCTGATCTATCATAATAAATGATGCTGTGCTGTGTATGAATGCACTTGTTGCACATAATTATACATGTATTAAGAAACAGTTCTAGATTGCCAATAAAAAATCAGATTCACAATTGTTTTTCTTTTTAATTTAATAGATGGCTGCCAGCTGGCTTCTTTGGCTGGTTATTGGTAATGGTTGTTAAAGGTAGTTTTCATTTTTCTTGGACAACAAACTACTGGACGATCACATCCATGGAGAAATCTAAATCATTAGCTACAAGACCAGCAATATATAATATCCTGTTATGCTGTTACTTTCAAAAAATTCCATCTGGACTATAAACAGAATGACATGAGGAAGAAAATTATTGTTGAGAATGCTACAAAAACACCCACACAAATTTAAAAAAACCCCAGGAAGACATTTGACAAAACAATAAAGATGTTCATTCATAATAAACTTTCACGCTGACCCAAACTAAACCAATGGGATAAAAACAAAAGAGGAAGAAAATTACATGGAAAGCTAGAAAGGCAAAGCCCAAATGACCCACATGCTCCTTATGAAACTTGCAATACTTAACATAAAAATGAGGGCCCAGAAAAAAAAAATGAAATGATGGCATTAAAATGCAAATACCGGCTTTAATCTTTCTAAGCTCTTGGCCTTGAGATAACATTGACCTCCGGCTCCAAATACACACATGTACTATCAGATCAACTACAGCAAAAGTTGTATTATGACAGAAAAACAATGACCTTGGCCTTTAGTGACCTTATGACCTTGACCCTCATGTGACCTCTCATTCATGTATGATCAAATAACCCAAGGTTGTTGCATACTATGCGTTAAATATACAGCCATTCTACTCTACGATGTCCTATTTTTGCAAGGCATAAATGGCCTTGACCTTAAAGATCAACGCAAAAACTGAACATGTATGAAAGATCAATCTATCATCTTTAAATACAAGTTCGACTATTTCTCATTCTTCAGGGTCAAGGTCACTTCAAAGTACCTATACTAATTCCCTTTTGACAGCTCCAGTGACCTTAACACACCTTTTGACAGCTCCAGTGACCTTGACACACCTTTTGACAGCTCCAGTGACCTTGACACACCTTTTGACAGCTCCAGTGACCTTGACACACCTTTTGACAGCTCCAGTGACCTTGACACACCTTTTGACAGCTCCAGTGACCTTGCTTGACACACCTTTTGAGGTGCTGGGGTTTTCTGTATAATAATATCCCAACTTTGTTAAAAATGTAGTGCCTAAATTACTACTGTTTATGTCAATCTCATTTATTCGTTATCGTTCCTAATGTGTTCAATCAATATACTATTTTCTTCGATAGACCAGTCATCTACCTTTTTTTCTTGAAATTTCTTCCAAAACTCCTCGTCTGTGTATGGGGTCTGTTGGGTCAGCTTGGGGATATTGGACGCTTTCTGCCAAATGGTCACTAGGGCTTTCTATGGTGGTATTATTTAACAATTTAGGCATTTTATATGTATGTGTTTTGTTCACATTTTATAATGATTTTTATATCCTATTTTGTTTTTGTAAATGGAAAGTTGATAAATTAAGAGTACAGTCTCAGCGTCCCCTGCATATGATGCATTTATTGTAAAGTGACCGGCTGGTGGAGTGCCTTCAGTGTTATGATTAGGGTCGTTTTAGCAGATCTTTTATACGGATTCGGGGTGAGTCCTCTTTCAACCAAGCTGTGGTCCTGGTTTGGCTCTTTGCATTCCGCTGGACCCTACAACAACTAAGTGATCATGACCTTAGAATGACGTTGACCAAATGTGCATAGTATGTGTGCCCAATTGATACCTCTCATGCTTCAAGGAATGATTAATAACTTTGAAAAAAAAGTGTTTTTTAAAAAATTGTTACCTTTTTTGTACTAACATTTGTTGATCCTATATGATCTTGACCTTGAAGTGAAGTCATTAATTCCCTGATCATTTATGAGATATCATGAATATATATATTCTCACCAAGTTTGATTGTGATAGTTGAAATAGGTTCTGGGTTCTGAGAAATTAATTCACTTGCAAGTTTTGCACAAATGCCAGACAGATAGACAATTTTTTTTAAAAAGAATGTCATTTTTGAACTATTTAGGACTCGTCTTGCACAGATTTGCAACAGTCTTGACTTTTTTTTTTTTGGTGCTGAATGCTTTGACTTGCATTGCTATGCATGTGAATCCAAAAGGGAGTGTTCATTCACACAAAAGGTTCACACAAAAAAATTAAATATATAAATAAATTAAAGAAAACAAGCTGGCAAGCCATTTAAATGTATTTCCAGATAAACCCACACAGCCAACAAAAAAGTATTTAAGCAAAGAGTGTTAATTTTATTGGCATTTATCCTAATGAAGCCAAAAAGAAAGATGGAACGAGGCCGTACTGTCTGCAAACACAACATGATCACAATGGGCTGGGCCAGCACAGAGACCTTGGTCTTTGAGAAAGTACAAACACCAAGGATGCCTCAGGATGAGCACAGGTTTGCACAAGGTAAGCACGCTCAATGTCAGTTCACTTCAGATCAGTTTTGGTTAAGTTACTGTTGACATGGAGCCAGAAATGTTTTGATGAAGGCTGGTCAAAATCCATTACCATGGTTCTTGACATATGGCTTCCAACGGACTGGCAGACAGATGGGGCAGACCGTCATTTAGCTCATTCTGATTCTCCCAACTATTTCAAAGTATTTCCATATAAGTTTGGAAATTAAAAAAAAAGAAGTGTACACACACACACACACACACACACACTAGTTATACAGTCTTCCATACCTATACATCCACACTCTGCATAAATCCTCAAAGACAAAAAGGGATAAACAAAACGCTTGAAGCCGGCAGCAGATGTAGCGCGTTTATTGGTCTAGACGTAGCAAAGTACAGCACAAAAGTCAACACCACCCTACAATACACCACAGACCTTACAATACAGCCCCTGACCTCACACACGCCTGCAATACAAAAAGCTTTTAACTGCACCAGCCACAAACGTATGCTATTGATTTCATTGTTCTTATATATAGTACAATTAACAGCTAATATGGTACACATCAACAGCTAACTTACTTTACGGATAACAGGAATTTGTGTGTGGCGAACAGAGGGAATGCTTCACAGTCACTTTCCAGATACCGTCAATGTCAAAGGGTCCGGCCGACTGCTGGCAGAGTAATCAGGACCGCATGCAAGTAATGAGTGAACTTTATAACGTTTTATATGCTTGCGATTAATTTAATATGGCTCCTAATTTTATAAGAGTGGCATCCTTTCCTTAAAAAAAAAAGATACCGCTTTTAAGTTTTTATTTGCAATTTGTTGGTGGGCGCCGTGAACATGATCAAATGCTGAAACATAAAAACCGTGTGCTAAGAAAATGACACCACTCAACACAGCCCACTGAGCTAAAACTTGCCATGCATTTATACAAATCCTCCCCCCTCCCCTCTCTCCATCCTATAGATATAGACAAGGTTTTCTTTTGGTCCCATTGAGTCAAGATACCTAAACAATAATTAAGACAATGTTTTCGCTTTATTCTGGGTGAAAAATGAGGCCTTTGAACCAATCGACCTATCTATCGTTCCAGAGTACGGTTATAGAACTGCCAACGACCCTTTAATCTTGGAAGCGTGAACTTAAGAATAAACCAGAGCCAATAGTCACATTGAGTGCACACAGCCTTGAACTCAAATAATGTTGTTTGAAGGTTTACATAAATTTTTTTCAGTCAAACCAAGCTCATGTTCCATCACCAAACTGCAACGTTAACATTTTATCTCGTGTTTCATCCTCTGTAGCTTACGATGTTTGAACTCCACCCCTCTTCCCAAAAAGTTGCCATACGTACAATGGCAGAGTTGCCACAGTCAATACATTCCTGCTAAAAGAAGCAATCAAAAACTAATTTTAAAAAATGTTTTACCAAAAGGATTCAGAAACTATTTGTAAAACGTCTGTAATACTGGGTCCGCTCATTCTAAATAAAATCAAGCTACCTAACAAATTGTGAATAAAAATGGTAGTGTTGGGTGTATATAAATGGTGAAGTCAAAAGCTATCCTCTTTGCCCTTTCTGATCCAATGACACAAAAACAATTAACAAATAAAACCATTCCATTCTTGTCAATAACTCAAACTATAGAAGCAGGGGTGGGACTTCTGAAGAATAAAATACAACAGGCATAACACATACAAAATACAGCTTGAGAACATAAAATAAACCAAAACTTCAAAACGCTACTTTTGTTCTCGCATATGTTACAAGTTTCTAAAAACATTAACATGAGAAATGCCTCGAGGCATGACTCATACTGTTCAATGTTGACTGATATGATAAATTATCATAAATCAGCTAGTTGCTACGACTTTATGAATAATACTTTTGACATTTAATTTTGAGAAGAAACTGGCAGATTGAACACCTTGTTGACATTTAAAATGAACTTTAGCATAATGAAATCCATAATGTGGTTAAAGCTTGGGAATCCATAACATGTTTGAACTGTGGTTTGAACTAATGCATCGACAGTTTTTTATGGACAGATAGGTAGGTAGTCAATGCTTAGAGGATCTAGAGGAGTGTTGGTGGAAGTTAGATGGAGCTTTTGCAGTAAGAAGCATTAATAGCCCACCGGCCTAAAACAGCTCAGCACCGAATTGTAAATGACATTGCATGCTATATTGCTTTGAATAATGTAGTGAATTATACACCATGCTAGTAAAGATGAGGGGAAACAACTTTGGCGGGCTTGCTCGCATGTTGTGCCAGAGTTGTCTAACGCTGGGACAGACATTCTTTGCAAACAAACAAATAGTTTCTCGCCAGTTTCTGCTGTCCTCCATCAAACCTTCCGGATCAAGGTTGATTTCAGTTGCACTCATAGCTAGCTCCGCTAGCTCAGCCTGGCACTGCCCTGCAACCACAACCCCCTCTTTCCCAAAGAAAAGCTTGCAGCTCAGGGTAGCTTTCATAGTGTTCCGAGACCAGATGTCCAGCCGGATAACTCTAGGTTACTAAACATAAAACAAAAAGACAAGTTACCTCCCATTTCCGACTAAGGCCTATTTCCCTCTGCCTTCACCGTCTTTAGTTTTCTCAAATATATAGCTGTAAAAAAACATTGGTAACACTGAAACGGATATCTTGTTAACAAAATGGCCATTACGCTGTAAATGAAATAAAAACTGAAAAAGCAAATATAGACCCAAAACCTTGTCAACAATATTTCTGTACCAAAAATTTTTTTTTTTTTTAAAGCAGGCATATCCAATTAGTTACAAAATGGTGAGGGGAGGGAGAAGGGGACATTATTTGAAAGTTTAGATATTAGTTCTCACCCTTGCTTCATATCCAAACTTGCGTGGTGGTGACAGTGATGGGGGTGGGCCTGTGTGCGCTCTCTAGTCACACACAGACACAATGTTTAAACTGTACAAAGATGACTGATTGACTGGATACCACGGACAGACAAATAAATTAGTTAGCTAAGACTGGCAGTATTGCAATGTATAACAACCAAGCCATATTAACATAAACAGCATTTGGTTCGCTTATCAATAATATTCGCACTGCGTACAAAGACAATTTGTTTTATAACAATGAAAGTAAACACTGGAGGAAAAGTAAATGAATAATAACGAAAAATATACCTCAAAAACACATAAATAATTTTTAAAGTGAACATCGATAATCAAAAACAAAAATGTTAATAAAACAAACATATACCAAAAAGACATAACATTTGACAAATGTAACTGCAGTGATGGGCTAACATTGTTCCACCAACACCATGTTAGGTAATGAACGCAGTGAACGTCATCTAGAAAATCAGCCAGACACATGCTTGGAGTCTAAAGTTGAGCTATGAAGTGGTAAAAGTAAAAAAATAAAAAAAAGAAATACATTCTCCAAACAAGGTATTAATGGTTTAGAACAAAACCATCGCATTGTAACTTTTTATTTGTAAAAATGCAGAACACACAGCACAGTTGAGACTTGCCAAGGAATACCTTTGGCAGCCTCCAACAGTCTTAGCTACACTGCATGAATGCTGAATGTAATCCAGTGCATTTTAACTATCAAATGATGTGAGTTGCGATTCTTATTTCAAAAGTAAACACTTCTATGAGTTCCATCATTAAAACAACAAGTTAAATTCTAACTTCATCAAAACATAACTAGCAATTATATTGATTGTAAAATTATCTCTTTGTCAGAATGATCACAAATAATCTGAATGGCCTCACTGGGATAGTATATGCTGATGGGTCCTCATCAAAAGAAGAAATGACTCATTTCATAAAACCAATACCATTAGATGGTTACCTTTCCTATATTCCTTGTCAAACTACCCAATATCACCGCCATGTTGATACTGGTACTTCCTGAGATATGTAGGGGATTCTTTTTGGTATGGAACGAGTGCCAGTACATGTACATGGCTTTTTAGGCCAGCCAGAAGAGATGCTGTTTGGCATAAGTTAAATCTTGTTTGTTCCTATATGCTGAGTGAAATCTCTGTATATATTGGGTTAACTACCAAAATGAGATTTTTTTTCTTGGCTTATTTTACTGCTAAAAAATATAACCTTGCTAAAGAATATAATCTATCTCACCCCCAATTTAAACTGCCAAATTTCCCAACGAGCAAGCTAAGGCAGTATTATTTTTAGGCTGCAATCTGCACAGATACAACTACTCAAAGACGTCAGTCTGCACAGACCAAACTTACCAGCACTGTTGCTAATCCTTTAGTTCATAAGCATCCACTAAAACAACCAACAATGTTGTTATAAATCAGAGTCAATGGCCATCACAAAAAGGGCTTAAACAGCGCCCTCTAATTTACTGCGTACCTGCAATGTTGCTCAGCTTGGAATACTAAAACATCAACTCTGCAACAGCTGTAGTTTGATAGCTATACCTCCGCTTCCTTATGTTTTAACAGTAGCAATGATTTCAACATTGGTCACAATGATAAAACCACCATTACTTGTTATGACGATGCCAATAATCACAACGCCAACGTTATTATGACTCCTCTTCAAAAGTAGCATTGTATACATATTGCACAAAAAAGCCTCAATATAAATGGCACAAAAATACTGATAAATAGAATGCACAATGCCCCAAAAATGTGGCAAGAAACACAAAAGAAAATGATATGCCACATACAACAACACCCACTACATTCCTGTCCCAACAATGATATGATAATGTGTACAAAGTATCAAAATCCACTACAAACAACCAAAGTTTTGTGTTTTAAAATGCACAACACATTTTTAAATATATTCACCAGTGCTACCAATGACATTAAAATAAATATATTTAAGCGAAAACTGGCAAAAGCACAACAAAAAACATAATCCACCATAAATAAGTTTAAAATGTACAAAAAGAGTCATACAAATTAATTACACATTTTACAAAAACCATTTTATAAGTTAAAAATGCACAAAAGCACAATCATAAATAAGTTTAAAATGTACAAAAGCACAATCATAAATAAGTTAAAAAATGTATAAAAGCACAATGATAAATAAGTTTAAAATGTACAAAAGCACAATAATAAATAAGTTAAAAAATGTATAAAAGCACAATTATAAATAAGTTTAAAATGTACAAAAGCATACACACAACCAAAGTTGAAATAGTTCAGTTTGAAGAATACGCGGTAAACATAGAAATCAAACCTACTAACTATGTACTTCTGGTGGATGTGCATGGTCTATGGACGAAAATAACGCTAATGCTGAAATGGGAAGCAACGGACACATGATTGGAATGGCTTAACAACATATCAAACTATCAATAGACCAATATAAAATTATAACTAAACCAAATACATAACAATAAATGAAAATTAAATAAAACTACAAATGAACAATATATAAAACTACAAATGAACAATAAATAAAACTACAAATGAACAATATATAAGCTGTACCACAGGTGCATTACAGTACAGGATTATTGCTTTAGGTCCAGCGGACTCTTCTGAGCCAAAAGCTGTACCAACAACAAAAGGTCCATGAAATGCAAACATAACAAATAAAAAAATACATGGCATTTTTTAAAAATTGTGAGCAAAATAGATGAAGTTGTTTGACAATGACACACGAAATGTGTGGAATGCTGTTGGATTATTCCAATACAGGTCAGGTTACTAAAAGGGCTAACACCAACAAAAGACCAAAGCAGCATTTGTATGACTGAAATGGTCCTGAGGAATCTCCTGACACTAGTCTACAGGCAAAATGAAATTACACAGCGTCTGTGGACCTATACAAAGACATTGATAAAAAAAAAAATACCCAAAGTAAAACTATACTTTAACCTTGAGATAACCCTGACGTCCACAAGACTCAGGTATCTAATATTACACCCCCACACCCAAATCCTTAAAAAAAATAATCATGTCAAGTGGAAATGCAGCACTGACCCTGAAATAACCTTGACTCTGAGATGACTTTGACCTTCCTATGATCTTTCATGCATGATCCAATAAACCAATGTTTGTGCACAGAGCCACATTTAAAAAAAAACGTTTTTCATAAGACCAAACATGACCTTGACCAAGATCAATGCAAAAACTAAACATACATATCAAAGATAAATCTCCAGTCTTTGGATTATTCAGGAATATTCTTATCTGGATTTGTGAACATTGGGAAAGTATTTATTTTTTAGTGAATACACAACCTCACATTACTAGACGCATGCAAATAACAAAATTATACCCCCAAAAAAATCCACTTCATAGGACCACAAAATGTATGGGATAAAAACAATGACAAAAACTTTAGCATTTGTTCTAGATCCATGTTTGCAATCTGAGTGAAAGTAAAGATAAATACCATGGGGGAATCCTTAACAATTAGGGTGGTTGTAAGGCCGGGGCAGAAAATTAAGTCAACAAATCTAAAACTTATCAAATATATCAGCTTTTAAAAAATCCTGAAATGACACATTTCTGCTAAAAATTTACCAAGGTTTTGGAATAAGCTATGCATAAACTATTCATCACTGCTTTTGAGAAAGAAACAATAACATTTCAATTATATATATATATATATATATATATATATATATATATATATATATATATATATATATATATATATATATATATATATATATATATATATATATTAACTATTTCTATATCCTGCACTTACCAGCTCAAAGATCTACAAAATTTGTATTAAAAATTCAGTTAAAAAAGTACTGCAGCCTAAAAAGGATAACAATATTTTAATGAGATGTTACATGTCCTTTGTGCCATGAAGGAGAGATGCCAGCTATAAATGGCTATACATGTCCTTTGTGCCATGAAGGAGAGAGGCGAGCTATAAATGGCTATAAATGTCCTTTGTGCCATGAAGGAGAGATGCCAGCTATAAATGGCTATACATGTCCTTTGTGCCATGAAGGAGAGAGGCGAGCTATAAATGGCTATACATGTCCTTTGTGCCATGAAGGAGAGATGCCAGCTATAAATGGCTATACACGTCCTTTGTGCCATGAAGGAGAGATGCCAGCTATAAATGGCTATACATGTCCTTTGTGCCATGAAGGAGAGATGGAAGCTATAAATGGCTATACACGTCCTTTGTGCCATGAAGGAGAGATGGGAGCTATAAATGGCTATACAGCTATGCAGTAGTGTATTGGTTAGGGCATACTCTATGTTTCATGTAAAGCCATGTCGGGACAGGTTAGTACTTGGGTGGCTGACCATACATCAAAGCCAAAGGACACAAAAAATAAAATCAAATAAAAGAAAACAAGCGCATCTCTCCCCCCTCCCCTCCTTCCCTACCTCAACCCAGCTGTGAATGGGTAGCTGGCTCTTTTTAGAACCAGAGAAGGTAAAGCAGCGAGGGAGAGGAGATAAGCACCACCCTCATTAAGCTGGACTAGAGAAAAGGGAGGTCCCAAACACCCCTCTTCCCAACAACCCAAATGTTACGAGAACACTTTTACCTTTTTATACAAAAACCATTATCATATAAATCAATGCATTAATTGTTATTATTATTACTGACTGATTATTCTCTTGTGGGTTTGCTTGATAAACTGTGACTGGCTTACAGAATGTTGCACAGCCAATCATGAAATGCAAGGGAGATAATAATTGATGAACCTGAAGGGAAATAATAAGCCTAGGTTTGCAAAGGAAAGGGCCCCATTATTACAAGTCAGAAACATAAGAAACTGTATTAAAACAATTCCCTGAAGAAGAAAAAAAAAAAATGCTAGCATAGAATAAAATACTGATAAAAAACACTTGTTCAATATTGCACGTGAATATGATATTGCACTTTGTCTCAAATTGAGCCCAACTAAAAACACACAAGAAATTCAACACTTCTGAGATTACTTGGCTCATATTGGCGACTCCAAATACAAACGATAATATTGCACATTAGGCATGAGCAACTCCTAAAAGCTGTTTACAAATCAACAGAGTTCAGTGACCACAAATAAATACATAAAGAAATAGTACTATGCTAGCTCAAATCAATTCCATTTTTTTTTAAATCAAAAAATTTTGTTCTTTGTTTTTTTAGTACTAGGGATGCACAGAGTTGCAAAAATGTAGACACTTTTTATTGTTTAATGAGAACTCGAAGTGCAAAGTCCATATGACTCACATTCTACTTATGGAACTTGCAATGTTTAACAAGAAAATGAGTGCACAGAAAAAAACAAAACGAAACGGTGGCATTAAAATGCAAAGTAAATAAACAGCCATTGCACTGTATGATAACCTATATTTTTGTATGTTCTTGCAAGGCCTAAAATGACCTTGACCTTCAAGATCAATGCAAGAAAAGAACTTGAATGAATGATCAATCTATCATCTCTAAATACAACGTTATCTCTCATAGTGTAGGGTCAAGGTCACTTCAAATTACCTATACTGACTTTAGACAGCTCAGTGACCTTGATCTTGAGAGTGAGGTTGACTAAATTTGTATAGTATGTATGTCTCATTATAATCTATCATGCATCAAAGAATCAATCATAAGTTCAATTATAATAACCTAGACAACAAGTGAAATTTTGTAAAAATTTTAATTTTTGACAAACATTTGTTGACCCTGTGACCTTGACCTTGAAGTGAAGTAATTCACTGACTGATTATTTATGAGGTCTCATTGGTATACACCATCTTACCAAGTTTGGTTGTAATAATTGAAATAGGTTCTAAGTACTTAGCCACTTTAAAGTTTGTGCACAGACAGATTTTTTTTCAATGTAAATTTTGGATTATTTAGGACATTTCGCAAAAATGTGCAAAAATCTGGATTTTTTTTTTATGAGGGGAGGGGGGGGGGAGGAGGAGGGATGGGGGTGAGTACATAGACTCATCATAGACTATGCATTTAACTCCCAAAGGTCCTTTATGACAACAGAAATTCCATATATATTAAAAGGAAAATTCCATGTATCAATTTTACAAATGAAAGACAGAGAAGCCTGTGGATAAATGGAAAAGAAAGCAACAACAAAATGACGTAAAATTGTGCTGTACACCAACATGGTGACCAAATATACAAAACTAACACTGAGTACATAACACACTGACAGCAAAAACAGCTAGAAAAACAGAACTGACCAAACCATATATAACAACTACAGAAAGTACCATCTTGACCATTATTATTCCAAACACAATAATCACATCAACTATTCTTAGAAAAGTTTAAAAACAAAGCAAACAGAACTATCATACATGAACAAATTGTTCTAAAAACAGAATTATCATACATCAACTAATTGTTCCAAAAACAGAATTATCATACATCAACTAATTGTTCAAAAGCACGGAGACACTGGCTACACAAAATAGAATGAGGAAAATTGATAGGTTTGAATGAAACATGTCAATATAATGACAATGACAGCATTGTTATTCATCCATGTGTCTACAAAGACGAAGAAGAGAGTGTGAACAAAAGCTGGCCTGAATGTTTTAGTGAGGTCAGAGACGATGACTGTGGCACTTAAAGAGTCATATCGATGATCTATCACACACACAGCGCAAACCACACCAGACTGACTGATTTATCGATTCATTCATTGGCTTACTGCTTCATTCTTCATTAAGAATTTATCTGTTTAAAACCAGTCTGTCATATTCAAATTCCACTTTATGGAATAACTTTCCAGGTGTTCTTCGCAGTTCAGTCACTAAATACACATCCTTTAGAAACCACCTATTACAACACATTAAAACTTCGTTATATAATTGGAGTTCTACATTAATAACATTCATTAGATTGTTTGAAACAAGTTTTGTGTGCGTATGTGTTCATGTCTGATGTGTATATATTTATGTGTGCACTGATCTTGATTGTATTGTTACCTTATGATGTTATTGTTATAAAGGTATTTTGTTATGCTAACTGTTATTGTTACAAGCCCCAAGGGCAAGATGTAAAAATCACATCCAGTGCTTACTCTGTGATCCTTGTTAAATAACATTGTCATCTTATCTTATTCTTTGTTGTTCCATCCATGGTTGGCAGACGGATACTGTCCTTTTGTTTCATTCAAGATCCGGTGGTATTGTCTTGTTGGGTTTTCCATAAACAAAATACTCGCCATTTTATGAAGGAATTGTATTAGCGTTTCTGAACTTTCTCAACGTTCAACAAACGTAAGGTATACTTCAGACTGATTAGTTATTATTAGTATTATCTCACTAGATTATTTCCCTTACATACAGGACAGCAATCCCACCTACTCAACAGCAATGTCTACTGATCTTGGTAGCTCTGGCCAAAAGTTTGATACATTTTGTCTTTTTTGGGACTGCCAGATATGACTTCAATAGTCACTAGGCAGAGATGGGCATCACCCTCATTACGCTGGCCCAAGATAAGTGTGATCTCCAACATCACGTTCCCATACGGCCACAAGGCTATGGGACTATCTTTACCTTTACCTAGTCACTAGGCCCAACAACCTATAACAGTAATATCACTTTTAATAATCATTTGGGTACCAGAGAGGTCTGAACTTGCTCAAATCTTTAACTTCCCTGTCTTGATCTCCATCAGCTGGGCTCAACTTGATGAAGCAGTGCATGCGCTGCAACTAATTTTTGTAAGCAAATTGTCACCCCAGAAGAAAAGGGAGATGATACAGCAGCCTCCCAAACCCTCCTAACCTTCCCCAGCTAGAAATCCTCTGATGTAGTCGACGCTGTGCTACTTCTCTGTTTAGTCCCAAACAGTCAACAAGTTAGTCACAACAACAGTTGTCAACAATAGCTACACTACAACAACATTACACTATGTACATATGAAAACACAGCCACTATACAACAACAGTTGCTTCAGTTGACCACTCTCCTGTACACCACGCGCAGCAGCATTGGGATTTTGTTTTCTGCTTTAGAAACAGAACCCAACGCCGCATAGCTTGACAAATGACAAGTGGCAAATAAACTGTTATTTACAGACAATCACTGTTGTAACACTGTAAGAGGGTCAAAATCACAAACAAACACTAACAAGTATTTATCCACAAAACAAATAAAATGTTTCAATAAACTTCGCTCACCCACTGCAAATAAGTTTCCATAAAATTCAAAACTCATGGAATAGAAATCCTGAGATCCGCTTTGAGATCTTTTTCCTTTGAAATAATAATAATAATAATAATAATAATAATAATAATAATAATAATAATAATAATAATAATGGGTATTTTCTGTATATGTATATAAAAAAAATCAAGGTACTTTTGCCTTCACACATACAAATCAAATCAATAATAATAATGAAAAATAGAAGAAAACATTCTTGAAGTAGAATCCTTAAACCCAAATCCTTACAAATATGCACAAATTAAATAGTAACATACTGCAATCACCATACAAACAACAAATCCAAATCACAATTTCAAATCCATTTAAAAAAAAGTGTTTAAATTCTAATAGACGGGGCAAGACATTATATGTTGAATGAGGTATGAAATGTTGTGCAATTCCATTGAACGCTACCCCTATAGTTATTTGTGCTGGTACGGACACCACTATACACATATTATCTGTACAAGCTATATACAATACTCCGTGGCATAACATCGATATTCATTATAGCGATGGCATAACAACTATATTAATAATGACTGTGGCATAACAGAGAGAGTCATGACGGCAACACAATTACAATCTCAGACAGCATTTGCTCATTATGACACCACAGTGCAGACAAATTACCATGAAAACGTTATGAGTACTTTCAACTGATCGTGAAGCCACCTCAGGAAAACTGGAATGTCAAACGCACAACCTTTCTTGTTTATATTTTAGCACAAGCTTCTCTCTGTCTGAGAATGACCTCAGCCCGATAAGCCATCATTCTCCGTAATGATATCAGCCTACGCCACTGACAATTATTATAATATGAATACTACAAAACACATCAAAAACAGCACAACAAAACTGTATACACTACATAGCATATCCAAGAAATGACAGAAAGGAGTAATGCCATTTTTGTTCATTTCAAAACATTTTTTTAAATTATGGAGTGGGGAGCAATTGTGAACCGTTATTTTCATAAATCAAATATAAAGCTCAAAGAGGTTGAAAAAAACGGAATTAAATTAATTTAAATAACATTTTAAAAAATTAAATTAAACTATAGAATTGTTGAAAATCTCTTCAGCAAATTATTATCAGGAGCAAAAAGGAGACTTTGTGTGTGTGTGTGTTTTGTTTTGTTCGTTTGTTATGCAAGGGAGGCGATTGGTAAGCGTAAGGGAGACAATTTAAACTCTGTTCTTAGCCGTAAAGCTTGTTTAGATGAAGATCATGGCATGCTATATGTACAAATGAATTCATCGATGAGCGTTTAATAAACATGGCACTAGCACTAAGCAGCAGTTGGCTTAAATCCGGATAACTATTGAATTCTAAAGCATAAAACATTTGGAAGGGAAAATATTTGACATGTCATGCAGGTACATGCGAGACTATTACTCTTTAAAAAATCATTTTGGTTTAAAAATGTATTATTTCATTAAAACCATTTCAAATGGGAAAACTACTAAACTATCAGTTCAGTCACACTAATAATCAACAGCATGAAAGTGCTATATTGTTTCTTAAAAGTCAACAACAGCCTACTACACAGGTGTAACATTGGCTTTCCCATTCATAACAATTAGTACTGAGTCATGGGGTTATATTACTTTTGTACAGTGAAATGCTGATTTGTATTGTAATCATCTTCCTCTTTTGGTGGAGCCAGCTATTTGTGTACACTGCTACTAAGACACTGCCTTTCCATGCACTGAATAATAACTGCTGTGTCCATGCAACATTGCTCTTCACTAAAACAGCTGCTTACTGTGGTGGCAGTGTCCTAGATGCTAACTTGCTGCACTCTGACATCAGTGCACTGTCACATGCCATGGACTACTAAAGTCAGCCTGATCAATTAACGTCAAGCCTGAGTCCACTGCCTGACCAGGTTCTATAATGTAATGTTAAGTGCAAGTGTCATTCAAGATCACTCTAGTGAAAAATTGCTCCTGCTTCTTGCATCCATTATTATTATAATTATATTATGATTATTATTATTATTATCCAATCCTTGTCATTTAGCTTGGCGGTACAAATGCAGGGTACAGAAATATCCAGCAGACAGAAGGAGCACTCCGTGTCATGACCTGCTCTTCAGAAAGACAATGGTTTCAATCGTGTCGTTCGCATCTAAATAACGTTTCAATATGGTTCACGCCCTACACTTGTGTTAAACAGCAAAAAAAAAAGCTCAATCTAAACACTCAAAGAAATTAATAATGGATGAGATAAAAACTGACTCGAATGAAAAAAATCTGAATACCAACTTAGTATTTTTGTCAAACAATAATTGATGAGATCATACTGGCTTGAATGAAAACACCGTGATGATAACAAGAATTTATGTCAAAAATCTTACAGTAAAATAATTTCTCTAGTATCGTTAAGACAGTTTAGATCCGCAAATTCCATCAGGAATAGCCAATGTCTGCATCAGCCGACATTTCACTTGACAGAGTGCCAACAGTATCAGGAAGGTATTATTAAGCACAAGCTGTGTGAAGACCAATACTTCAGTAGGCTCTAATACTGCAGTCAATGGTTGAAGCACACATGCATACATGCCAGTACAAGTACTAACATCTCTGCCTGAGAGGGAATGCACCCCACAGCACTCAGTCTGTTAGACTAAACGGACGAATGCATGAAAAAATGATGTCTTAAATACAGACACTGTCCATACTATTGTAGCATGATCAGTGCAGTAAATTTCCATATTAAAAGTCCAAAAACAAGCATGTCAAACTTGTGCCGTAAACATTAGGCAATTTGGAGCGGTACGCCTACTGCTGTAGTAATGTTCCACAACTCACTTTCAACATTCAACATACAATTGGATCTCTACTGAAAAGCAGAAATGCAAGCACAAAATCCTCTTGCTTTGCTCATATTGTCAGAAATTTGGAACTTTAAATTCAATATACAGTAATATTCAAAAATTCACAATACACTACGCAAACAAGTATAAACTGTGGTTGCCTCATAATTGGAGTTTGTTGAAACGTTTGAAAACACCGAGCAGGGCCAACATGCTAAACAAAGTCCAATAAACATTGAGATTTACCATTCCCAGATATGGAATATCAATCAATACATTGAACAAAATGTTCACGTAACTGTCTGTTTAAATGGAATGGATATGTGGAGGTATGGGCATGCTTCTGCGTAAGAACATTTCTGTTATGGTCTAAAATGTGAAAGTGAACCAACAACACTAACTCAGGAATGCATCTATATAAAATCATTAGACAGTAACAGTACATAGGAAATCAATACAACAGCTACAGGTATGTGTGTTCAAATAGAACAGTGCAATGAAAAGTTGGCAAAAGGGAATAGCAATAATGTAATTGTATACTGCGTGGAATGGCCAATATATCATACACTGTGTGAGATCCTTGGTAAGAGATTTCATGTCAAAACAATCGACTAACTGAGAAAATAGTGATTAAAATATCAAAGGAATACTTTGGTCGTCTCGCAATGGATTTCAGCAACCCATATGTTGATATAGCAAATACTGATAGAGCCAAGTTCACAAGTCAATAGCCTTAACATCATTTTTTTAAAACAACAATTTGAGCTTCAACATTTACTTTTCTGACAAATGTTCCATCCATGGTTTGACTTCAAACAGCAAACTTAGTAAGTAAACCAACAACGTTGATTTTAGCTTCTTTCAATGCTGTAAACAACCTCTACAATGTTAAAATCTTCAGGTGGTTACAAAGTAAAAAGAGGCAGCATGTTGAGTCTTTGCTCCTGCAAACTTTAAGCAGCTTTGCCTCAAACAATCTGAGCATTCTTTGTCTCGCAAAAACAGCCTCCACAAGAACTTGTTGATCTTGATACTCAGAAACCTTGACCTTGACCTCTTAGTTGACCTCGATTTCAGCCAGGGCGGACTTGATGGCACTGAAGAGAGAGGTGGACTCAGTGGGGGGTCGGCCAGGCACAGGCCCCACCCCCATCCCTACACCGTGGCCGTACATACGCTGGATCTTGCTGACGAAAGTCACGATGTTGCCGTTGTGGAGGTCAGTGGGGTTGGTGTCAGGGAAAGGGACTGTGCGCAGGCAGGTAACCAGACGGTTCTGAAGCTGCATCAGGTAGTCGCTGACCTGTGAAGGACAGACGGTACAGATAAAAGGTAATCATAATCATAATAAAACAATTTGTATATAGCGCAATTCCCTGTAAACAGACTTGACCCACCGATGCATACAGTCATGGCCCACTATTTACATTCAAAACAATTTGATAGCCTACAAATGACAAAACATAGTCCAATATCAGTCTGTCACACTGCAAAAAAGTATATACAAAATAAGAGCCAGTATAGCAACATAAAACTCTTAATTATTTCCACTTGTTTTCTCTCTCTGCAAACAAACCTCTTCATCTCGTGCCTCCAAAGTTGACACATGAGAGTTGTAGGAGTCCAACGATGCCTCCAGGTCTGTCACCTCCATCCTCAGTCCTCCTACCTCATCCTCCAATGCCTCGTTAGCTGCCCGGATCTGCTCTATCTCTGCATCCAGAGTGGCAAGATCCTCCTCGCTGAACAGGTCTACATGCAAAAATAAATTGAAAAAATTTTAAAGTCTAAAGAGAGAAAGTGGTTGAAGGTGCAGGTTCTCAGGCATGCACACGTACATACAAACGTACAATCATTGCACATTTTAAAAAATGACAGTAGAGAAATACGTTAAAAATGAAAATATTGACATAGGTTAATGAAAAAAACTGGTTGGCTGCTTCGATAACCAGCTATTCAAACTTGGATTGCCCGATTCATACAAAGGTCTGTGAATGTCAGACACCTAACCCAAACTTTCGTTGTATGAGACAGATGGGCATAGGTGCAGTTCAGCTCTTCAACGATGACAACAAATATTATGATCAACTCTTTAAAACAACTGCACAAGAGGGCAGCTGAAAGGGAAAGTTGTCTTGCAGGAATGCAGGATAAGGTTTAGCACCACCACCTTTATCATTATCATCATCCCAATCCTTACCTTCTCCAGCTTGGGCCTTCATCTGCAGGTTGCACAGTTCCATGGAGGACAGCCGAGATCGGCGCATGGCTGAGGTGGCGCGTGGGCACCCTGACAAACTGCGATGCGATAGAAAACTGCCGTTGATGTGGCCTGACCCATCGCACCCTGGAGTGGGGCACGTTCTGAAAACAAGACAACACAGGCTGTGAAAACACTAGTGTCGTTACTTTACATATGCCATACATAGAGTTTCAATCCCTGTAAGCAGGCAATGCTTTCAAAGTTGCCTCCACTGTCTTAGAAACAAAAAAGAACAAATGAGTGCGACCCTTGGTTGTGTTCCAAGAGTCTCCTTTTCTTCATTATAAAATACTTTTGGCCTTCCTTCTCTTTCCACCATTTAGGAGCCTTTCCTTCCCAACACACAGGATGACAACTTCTTCATTGGGATTTTCAACAATGCCACAGTGCTGAGGTGCTGATCTGACAGCCAAATGGTCACACACTCAGCTACGGTTAAAAGTTAAATCCAACAATTCACAATTCTGGATGAGAAAAAGGGAACACAGCCATTTCCTATCACTCCATAAAGCCTTGAAGTAATTGCATAAGTATTAAGGATTTGCTCTTTGAACGACGTTTTCATAGGGAAAAGCGCTATATAAATATCCTTATTATTATTTTTAAAGACAATGCCCTGGACGTCTGGGATGCCATTCCTAAAGCCAAACCACACTACTTACTCTCAGTCTTGTACACAAGGTTTACCTTAGGCCAAGTGGTACACTGCCCAACTGAGAACACAGTGAAATGGCCATTGTACCTAGGGCATAGTTCCACACACTCCAATCACAGGCAGCAGAGAAGGGCAGACAGGTCTTTGCTATCATTCCTCAGTCCACACAGAACAGCATGTGCTGGATGCTGTCTGTCAACTGCAGTCCCGTTTGTTTAGGTCAAACCACTACAACCAGCGTCTGAGGCAAACCTTTTGTCTCACCCGTTCAACACTACCTTTTCATCTTCATTTGGGTTAAGAGCAGGCTGAGTTCCTTTTTCATAAGGTAAAACTACCTATTCATGTGTGTGCCAGTACCAAGGATGGAACGGTGGTATAATAGTTACCAATTAATCAATGGGTCTGAATGGCTATTGCTAACCAAGCAGTCAGTCACAATGGCTAGCCAGTCCAACAGTCAGAAAAAAGCAGGTTGGCAGAATTTTCCAGTTTTGATGGAACGGAAGTATAAATTGTTTGCAAAATCATTCAACGATGGAACGGTAGTATAGTTACAAGTCACTAATAGCAGTGGCTAATCAATTAGTCGGTGTTTTACTTAGACCAATCAATTAGTCGGTGTTTTGCTTAGACCAATCAATCAGTGATAAAGGGGACGTACATGGAATTTTCCATCTTGATGGAGTGTTGCATGGGGTCCTGGTTCTCAATGCCGGCGATCAGCTGCCGCTGCAGTCTCTGCTTGTTGGCTAGGGGACAGCCGGACGCACTATACAAACAACACACAGCAAATAACAGTTGACGCCATTGTCTTCACACACAGGGACACAAAAATAAAAAAATAACAAAAACTTGTACAACAATGTTATCTGGTGGTTAAAGATGGCTGCTGCAGAAAGTACTGCTGCCTCTGGCTATGAGCTGTGTCATCTTATTAGGTAAGTGTGAGATACTGCAGTAGTATTTCCTGGTCCATAGATTAATATCACCACCCCAAGCAGTCTTCTCACATGGAATTGCGCACTATACAATTAAACTGTGGACTAAATTAAATTAAATAGTTGATAACAAATTGTATTGTTTCATTTGTAACGCTCTCTCTGCGCACCTCGCAGAATTCATCGAGGCTCCCTCTCAAGTCCGTTGTTTGAGAATTTCACTGTCATATTTGATTTATCTTCTTTCTCTTAAGGACTGGAGATGAACTCACTAAACAGAGGGAGTTATGAGAGAGCATTGGCTAAACATGGGAGTTTTATTATTAACTGACCTTTACCACCAGAATTGTATGTGTGTTCAACACGTAACATGCACAATATCATAAAACAAGACTGGAAATGCTGGACAACATTCCAAAATAAATAAATAAGTAAATAAAGGATAATGGAAGTCTAACAACAAGTTGGACACTTTGTTGTGTCTAAAAGTCACAGTCAACATGCTAAGACTACAACGCATTCCACAACAAACCTTGAAGTTCAAAGTGCTGCTCAAGGCACTGTCATGTTATCTGACTTCACAGGTTAACTACCCTCATAGGTCACATGGCCACAATTTCCTTCAAGTTTTACCAACCTAACCAACCCATGGCACAGACAGCCGAATAACTAAATTCCTTACAAACATTCCAATTCCAACTCTTT
Source organism: Oncomelania hupensis (assembly GCA_036898135.1). Lineage (NCBI taxonomy): Eukaryota > Metazoa > Mollusca > Gastropoda > Littorinimorpha > Pomatiopsidae > Oncomelania > Oncomelania hupensis. Next base: position 77,615,365 of record CM072516.1, read on the forward strand.
ATTATCTATCTAATCCATTTATCTAATCTATTTATTTATCTAATCTATTTATCTAATCTATTTATCTAATCTATTTATCTAATCTATCTATCTAATCTCTCTCTTTCTCTCTCTCTTCTCTCTCTCTCTTTCTATTTTTCTATCTTTCTATCTAGGCCCTTCCCCCCCTCCTACCCACCCACCCCCCCAAAAAAAAAGAAAAAAAAGAAAGAAAAATCTGTTTATGATATCCCGAACGACCCAAATTTTTTTGTCTCGACCCTAAACGTTTTGGAGAAAATCAAATGGAAAAAACATTTGAAAAAAGCCAAAAAAAATGGCACACCAGGTGGAAAAGGTTTAAAAAAAAAGATGACCTACCGACCCAAATTTTTTCCAATGTTACTGCTGTAAACAGACATTATTTTTGTGTGCCCTATCTATATGTACAACTTTTCCAATTTTACTGCATGCTGTGAACAGACATTATTTTTGTGTGCCCTATCTATATGTACAACTTTTCCAATGTTACTGCTGTAAACAGACATTATGTTTGTGTGCCCTATCTATATGTACAACATTTCCAACGTTACTGCTGTAAACAGACATTATTTTTGTGTGCCCTATCTATATGTACAACTTGTCCAATGTTACTGCTGTCAACAGACATTATTTTTGTGTGCCCTATCTATATGTACAACTTGTCCAATGTTACTGCTGTAAACAGACATTATTTTTGTGTGCCCTATCTATATGTACAACATTTCCAATGTTACTGCTGTAAACAGACATTATTTCTGTGTGCCCTATCTATATGTACAACTTGTCCAATGTTACTGCTGTAAACAGACATTATTTTTGTGTGCCCTATCTATATGTACAACATTTCCAATGTTACTGCTGTAAACAGACATTATTTCTGTGTGCCCTATCTATATGTACAACTTGTCCAATGTTACTGCTGTAAACAGACATTATCTTTGTGTGCCCTATCTATATGTACAACTTTTCCAGCTCAAGAGTTGCTCAAGGTGCAGGGTGATACAGGATCTAACTCAAGCAGATTAAGGCACCCACTTGCTGTGATTGATGGCCTCACACAACTGAACTCAATCCTTTAAATGCATACTCAATATACATGTGGAAATCGTACACTCAAAATACCATTATTTTGCCATTCCAATACTCTAATATTTTTAAACCTTAAACTTTCCTAAGATCGAAAGACTGACACACATTCATTCTTATTTGGCACTCAAGTTCAGAAATTAGCTTTAAAAAAAAAAAAAAAAAAAAAAACTTAAATAACACACTGAGAACGTTAATCCTTTTTTAAATGTGTTTTTCCCTATGAAAGGAATGTTAAAAACAGACATTTTAACAGGATCTACAGGGTGGCTGAAAAGTAAGTCCCTATTGAAAACTGCTTCTACCTTTTGTCAATAGAACTGCATTTGCATGAAGAAAAAAAAAAGTGGTATTGAGATTTGTACAGTAGTGGAATTAAACTGCCAACCTTTGATTTGATCTCACAGTGATGAGGCCTGTCACCTCAGGCTTGGTTTTACGTCTTCCTACGCTGCCAGCTAAGAACGTTTCACTTTCATGCAATAGCAGTAGGGTTTACCAAAAGCCATCAGCAAATTTGAATAAGGACTTAAGTTTCCGATCACTCTGTAGAAAAACCACAACACTGAATGGGAACCAAATCAAAGTGTGCTACAATAATGCTTGGTGAAGGACACAATCCAATGAATGGACATTAAGTTAACCCAATACAGAAGACAAACACTGACGTTTAATGCCTACGTCCACTACGGGCACTATGGCAGACTGGGCTGGAAGAGGATATCCATCAACTGAATTCAACATGTAGACAAGACAAGCATGTGCTGTAGGGGCCTACATCAACTCATTTAAACATTTAAAAAAGACAACAACGTGCCTACATTCCATTGTTTAAATTTTTTTTTTAATTGTACCAACAATGTTACACACAAAAATTAAAATCACTTCTTAAAAACAACTTTAAAAATAGGACAATGTAAAAAAATATATATGCAGGGTGGTTGAAAAGTAAATCCTCTTTGGAAACTGCTTGTCACATTTGTAAACGGTGCTTGATTTGCATAAAACAACATGGACTGTGAGCCTTACAGTGATACAACGGCATCGCTGATCTCTGATTCCATTTGACAGTAACAAGGGCAGTCTAAAATGGCCCGTCGCCCGACATTGTATGGGCGAGCTCAGCTGACATAAGGTGAAGTGTCAGGTTAAAGGCCATTACAGGGCTGCTGTCATCACTGAGAGATGAAATTGGAGATCAGCCATGAAAATCCACCCCTGTAAGGATCGCAATGCTTTTTGTTTCAGGCGCATGCAGTGCTGTTTGCAAATATTATAAGCAAGGCTTGCTAGGGAGTGACTTATCAACCACTTGTAGATGAACGATATCACACACCAACAGTAAATAACTGAAATACAGTGAACAGGGAGTGACACTGCGCTGGAAAGACCAACACAAACCACCGTTGTAATAACAAATCATAATTACATAAGAGGGGCACAAAACGGAGACAACACGGAGACAAAACGGAGGAAGGGAACAGCAAGCAAGCAGCCACAGCGAGGTACCTGCGATGTGTCAAATATTTCCCTGTTATATGACCCGTGCCATCGCATCCAGGTATGGGACATCTAAACAGAACGCCAGCATGCACAGATCACAAAACACTTTCTTCTTCTCTTTTTCGGTGTCAATCAAACGGAGATGGCGTACAATAAGAAACAGGAAGACAAAATAACATTTTGAAGATGTCGGGCAAAAGTTTTGAACAATTGTTGTACTTGGTTACTTGCCCGTGCTTGAGGAAACAAGTACACAATGTGGTTTGTGCGGTAATACTGTCTCGGGTATGGCATATCTCACCATTTGATCCCCAAACACAATGCCACCACCATAGTACTGGCTGATCCACCGATTCACTGACTGATTGATTGCTTGGCACTTGACCTACTACCATTCCATCCAAATATGCACTAGATTTTTACCATGCTTTGTGTATTAGGTGATTAAAAACCAGAGGCAAGTTGATCACAATAGTTACTGCTATTTTGCCTCTCATTTTTAACTCACATGTTTAAAAGTCATTGTTTTGTGTGTGCTTCACATGTACTTTGACATAATGACCAGTCTCTTTAACATGCTCTTGTAGCGACATGGTGGGAAGCAAAAACTAAAAGATTTATTTTTTACAACTATTTTCTTCATCATAGTAGAAAATCCTGTAGGTTGGGGGAAGTGTGAAAAGAACCATTTACCAAAGTCACACCTCAGGTGGGAACAAACGTCCCCATCCATTGCCACAACTGACACTTGCAACAATGAGCCTACTATATCTTTCTAATATAGCGCTTATCCAGCTCAAGAGCTGCTCAAGGCTGTGACCAATACAGGATCTAACTCAGGCCACCCACAAGTTTCCCACTTGTTGCATTAGGGGCATCGTCTGACATCCCCACTCCCCCCCAGACAACGGAGCACAATCCAGGGCCACAGGAGGTGAGGGAGAAAGAACCTAGTGCTTGCTGAGTGTACTGATATATGTAGCACTCACTAGTGCTTGCTGAGTGTATTGATATATCTAGCACTCACTAGTGCTTGCTGAGTGTGTTGATATATCTAGCACTCACTAGTGCTTGCTGAGTGTGTTGATATATCTAGCACTCACTAGTGCTTGCTGAGTGTGTTGATATATGTAGCACTCACTAGTGCTTGCTGAGTGTGTTGACATATCTAGCACTCACTAGTGCTTGCTGAGTGTGTTGATATATCTAGCACTCACTAGTGCTTGCTGAGTGTGTTGATATATGTAGCACTCACTAGTGCTTGCTGAGTGTGTTGACATATCTAGCACTCACTAGTGCTTGCTGAGTGTGTTAATATATCTAGCACTCACTAGTGCTTGCTGAGTGTGTTGATATATCTAGCACTCACTAGTGCTTGCTGAGTGTGTTGATATATCTAGCACTCACTCATCATTAGTGTCGGGCCGGATCTTAACAGTCCATCTTATGGAATGCGTGCGTGCGCTGGCTAGACCACAGTGTCTCCTTCTTCCATTATACACTCAGGATCAACTGATTGATCGGTTTATACTCTTCATCCAAAGAAGCCAGGGTTGTTTGCCTGTGTATCAGGGTGATGTTACGTTATGGGCACTCACGGTCATCGACCAGCACGGCACCACTTCTTGCGAAGTTATCGCTCAATATTCAATGCTGCAATTATTGGTTTGCCGTCGCTTAAACCAACCACAGAGCCTACTGCCCAATGCTCTGATGAAATAAAGGTATAAGCACACTGACCGTAGGGGCTCTTCCAGATCCTTCTTGTCGCCCTCTCTCATCATTAGTTTCTTCATCTTGGCAGCGCGTGGACATCCTGACAGGCTGCGGTGAGAGGCGTAGTTCCCTGTCACATGGCCTGACCCATCGCAACCAGGTGTTGGACACCTACAGCAACATTAAATTATCATAAATTATAAATGTTGGTTTATAGGGAAAGAGGGAGGTGGAGGGAGGGGCAAAGCATAAGGCAAAATGAGATTTGTAACAAACAGACAGCAAAGCATAAGGCAAAATGAGATTTGTAACAAACAGACAGCAAAGCATAAGGCAAAATGAGATTTGTAACAAACAGACAGCAAAGCATAAGGCAAAATGAGATTTGTAACAAACAGACAGCAAAGCATAAGGCAAAATGAGATTTGTAACAAACAGACAGCAAAGCATAAGGCAAAATGAGATTTGTAACAAACAGACAGCAAAGCATAAGGCAAAATGAGATTTGTAACAAACAGACAGCAAAGCATAAGGCAAAATGAGATTTGTAACAAACAGACAGCAAAGCATAAGGCAAAATGAGATTTGTAACAAACAGACAGCAAAAAGAATATGGGGGAGGGGGGGAGAGAATTAAAATAAATAGACTCACATTGCTATGTAAGGGAGTCAAAAATCAGCATGACTGCTCCGAATGCCAAGGATCAGCAAGATAAAATAATTTGTGATTACTGTCTTTGGAATACAAATACAATAGCTTTGAGTTTGTTGTGAAGATGTGCTAGCCAGCCCATGGTAACTGTGCTACCCAGCCCATGGTAACTGTGCTACCCAGCACATGGTAACTGTGCTACCCAGCACATGGTAACTGTGCTACCCAGCCCATGGTAACTGTGCTACCCAGCACATGGTAACTGTGCTACCCAGCCCATGGTAACTGTGCTACCCAGCACATGGTCACTGTGCTACCCAGCCCATGGTAATTGATCATTCCACAGTATTGTTCACTCACTTCTGCTCCACCTGGTTGGCTTGTACAGTGGCGCGATCAGCCAACGGGCAGCCAGACAGACTGCGGTGGGACGTGTAGTTGCCGGTGATGTGCCCTGACCCGTCACAGCCTGGAGTGGGACACTGAATGAGGTCACGACCTCTCTGGGACTGGGACAGCAGGGAGCGACCTCCCGGAGATTGAGGGGGGCTGGAGCATGGAGATCTGCAAGAAAGAAGATTCTACAATGAATACCGATGCAGGTAGAAGAGACACAGAGTAATTACAACACCAACAGTTATCACAAATGCTGAAATTTGACAGACTAAAACGATGCAGATACAACAATCTGATACTGGCAAACACGCTTGGTCTCCACAAAAATTCCACATGATAAACTGGCAAAGTCCCAGCGGAAAGCATCACAACCAGATTGACTACATCATGGTAAAGAAACTTTACAGATCAAGTATCAAAATTGGCAGGACACCCACTTTTCCAGGAGCAGACATCGGAAGTGACCACGATCTTATGATGATGACTTTACGGCTCCACTTGAAAAGATTAAACACAGCAAAGTGCACCAGACTGAACTTCGACCTCGACAAACTGTGCACAGAGGTGCCAACCCCCTAATCTTCTTGTCAGTATTTCCGGACGCCTTTGTCAGTATTTTTAACACTTGTCAGTATTTTTTTCCTCGAAAAACCCAGCCTATGACACTATAAAGTAATGACAGGCTTCCCTCTGAAACAGCAGGCTATTTTCAGTCCTCTAAAATCACCATGAAAATCAGCTTGTTGAACATCACCACACTTGTTTTACTCTAAAATTACCATGAAAATCAGCTTGTTGAACATAGCGACGTTCGGTGAGTGCAGGAGTACTATTATGAAACCAGAAACCAGTACAGAAGCACCGCTGGCAAACATAAACGATCGGCAACTTCTCCTCCGTATTTTTATAAAAGCTACAGTATTTCCGTATTTAATTCACTTTGCCGGAATTAAATACGATCAATCCATACTGTTTGGCACCTCTGTGTATAACCTGGAGGTGGCAGAAATATTCCAAGACATAATTGGAGGGAAATTTGCACCACTGCTCATTTGGGGAGCTGGTGAAGTAGATGGCAACACCATGAACACCACCTTCAACTCAGGTGTGACAGATGCCGCCACTTGGCAAGCATGCCCAAAGAAGAAACCATGGATCACACCTGGACTTTTGGACCTGTGTGACAAAGAGAGATGAAAAAGAAAAAGAAAACATCACAGGGAACTGATGCCTACCAAAAAAATCAACAATGACATCTGAAAAGGCATGCGCACAGCAAAGGAGAAATGGAAGGAAGATCAATGCCAGGAAATAGAGAACAGTCTTAACAAAAACAACAGCAAACAGGCCAACCAGACTGTGAAGCGGCTGAAAAGTGTTAAACAGCCCAGAATCTTCACTATCCGAAGCAAGCCCTTACAGAAAAATAAGAAGTCTTGGATAGGTGGACAGAGTATTGCTCTAACCTTTACAACCAAACACCGAAGGGTTACCAGTGCAGTCCTCCACAACAGCGCCATCTGGTTCAGAACAACAATAGGTGTGCGTTATGAATGCCTAATCTCTCCAACACTCTTCAACATCTTCCTAGAGCTCATCTTGTAAGATGCCCTTGCCGATCACCAAGACATAGTCAGCACAGGTGGTAGAGCAATCTCCAGCCTCCGTTTTGCGGATGACACTCATGGATTGGCTGGAGAGGAAGAAGAACTTGAACAGCTGGTACATAGGCTTGACACCATCTCCAAAGCTTTTGGAATGAAAATAAATGCAGAGAAGACCAAAATGATGACCAACAACACCAATGGCATCAACATGGACATCAAAGTCAGTCCAAGGCCAATCCCTCAACACAGTGCATAGCTTCAAATATTTAGGAGCCAATGTATCAAACAATGGGTCCCGACAGTAAGTCCTCTCCAGGATGGCACAAACAACTGCTGCCCTGACAAGTTAGTTATTAATTGCTTACAGGGTCCAGCGGACTGCAGAGAGCCGAATCAGGACCACAAAATCAAGACCACAACTTCGCTGAAATAAATCTCACCCCTGATCCGCATAAAAGATCTGCCGAAACAACCCTAATGGTAACACTGAAGGCACTCCACCAGCCGGTCACTTTACAATAAAGACATCCTACGCAGGGGACGCTGAGGCTATACTCTAATTTATCGAACCCCCATTTACAAAAACAAAATAGAATACAAACATCATTATAAAATATCAACAAAACACATAATATAAAATGCTTAAATTGCCAAATATTAACATCATAGGAAGCCCCAGTGACCATTTTGCAAAAGGCGTCCAATATTCACAAGCTGATCCAACAGGCCTCACACACAAATGAGGAGTTTTGTCCCAGAAGAGTTTTCAAGAAAAAATGTAGGTGACTGGTCTAGCGAAGAAGAAGATAGTATAGTAGATTGATAGAACAGAGTAGGAATGAGAATGAACACAGGAGTAAGACAGCGACAGTGGGAATTTAAAGCACTAAAGTAAATTTCCAGAAAGTGGGGATACTATTTATACTGAAACCCCCGGCATCCCCACGAGTGGCCCTGACAAGGTTTAAGTCCATTTGGAAAGATAGGACCATTAGCAGACCTACAATGAAGAATACACAGCAGGGAGATGAGGCGCTACAGAAGACTTCTGGGCATTTCCTATACCCAGCACATCAACAACGAAGTCTGACAGACCATCACACAAGCCATAGAACAACACAATGACATGCTCAAAGTGGTGAAGAAAGGGAACATTCTATGGTATGGCCACGTCATTAGAGCATCAGACCTTGCAAAGACAAAGAGGGAGACCGAAAAAGATGTGGGAGGACAACATTCGAGAAAGGACTGGCTTGACACGTGAGCAAAGCCATGAGGAAGCTGAGGACAGAGAAAGATGGAATACTCTGGTTAAACGATCATCTGTGGTGCCCCAACGACCTACGATTTACGGGATAGGATAGGATGCAAATAGTGACCTTCAAAACACAGCTTCTGTACTGTTGTTGTTTTTTCGGTACTTGCTTTTGATGGCCATTACTCAATGCCTCAACCTCCTACCAGTTTTCTCCATATTCACTCAAGAAGAAGACCCCAATCACTATAAAGAGCATTTTGATTTTTGTCAAACCATTCACTGCTGTGTCGTTACCACACAGCCCACTCCTTGCTTGGACGTATAAAACCTCCGCGTCTGAAAGTGCCACCTAACAATAACACAGTAATCTCAAACTGATAGCAGCTCTTGAGCTGGAAATTGCCTTAGAATAACAACATAAAAACAGCTTCACAATATAAAAGACTCTATAAAAAATTTTAAAAAATAATAATTGAGCTGGCTGAAGTCAGAAATATTGTTACACCAGCAGAACTGAAAGACAGATATTATTTGTGAGACGTCACAGAACCTAGACACTTCTCTTCCACCTGAAATACAAATGAGTATAGTGGTCACGCTTATTGCTACATTTTCTGCGTATTTGCTCCCCTGGCTAGGAACACAGTGATTACAGTGGACACAATTTTCCTTGTGTGCCTTACAGACACACACATCGGGCATGACTGCTAAATAAACAGGATGGTTCAAATGTAACTCCCTACTGAACATTGCTTGTGACTTTCATAAACAGTGCTGCCTCTGCAAAAATCAATGTGTATTGCAATGCTTACAGTGTTACAATATAATCCCTGATCTCCCATTTCATCTCACAGTGTCAGGGGCAGTCACAAAACATTAAAGCATGCAACAGGAAACTGAAAATTGCAGGTGCAATCCTAGCGTACGTTTGGTTGTAACAGTATTTCCGTCTTCAAGTCCCACTTGTACCACTCACAAGGTAAATCTGGCTGCAGATCCTGCTGGTAACTCCATTTCAAATGATCAAAACATGTTTTTTTCTTTTTTTTCTTTCTTTTTGTGTGTGTAAGATATCAATAAAGTAAAATGGAGGGTGACTGCTGGAGCCTTGAAGTCAAATGTTAAAATTTTAAGGTGGTAAAAAGTTCCAATGGAGTCAAAAATGGCAGCGCTTCGAGTCTTAGGCTCTTCAAGGGCCAACTGATAGATTATGAAGATGTATGTGGAGTAGGTAGATGTTGATCAGTGTTCAATCAATTGTATGGTATTTGTTGAAGGTGAACAATGGAGGGGGGAGTGTCCAAGATGGGTAAAGTAGAAAGTTGGGGTGGTGCTGGATGACAGTAAGATGACCAACAGAGAGGTTGGTTGACTGATCATCCGACACTCCAACAACTCCCTGTAGCATCCATCCCCACTGATAGGCTGTGGGGAACAGCAGAGGTGAACACTGATTAACATCTGCCTAATCCACACAAATCTTCACAATCTTGGCCTTTTTAAAGAGTCCAAGACCGACACGCTGCCTCTTTTTTTTCCTTTTTTTTAAAAAACTCTATTGAACTTATTCACCACCTCAACATTTTACCATAAAATGTAAATATTTGTGCAAGGACTCGAGACAATTGTGCTTTGAACTTTTTTTTTTAAATGGGCGAGTGTGTTTAATAGTGTTTGTCTTTTGCTTTGCTCTGATTTTTGCTGTGTGCTGGGTGGTTATAATGAAACATAGTTCATAGCCACAGACATCTCAAAACAGTCAATAAACAAAACAACAAGTATACAACAACACCACAGAGAAAGGGCTGAAAAATATGTCACAAAAAAGGAACTATACAAAACATACAATGAACAAACAAAAACAAGTGTTCACACACACACACAAATGAATTTATAAAAATCATCACAAATGCAAAAGAACAAAATTAAAACACAAACACATGCGCACACACATACATGAAACACACAGTAAATTACAAGAGGCAAACTAAAAACAAAAAAAAGAAGCCACAAGAAAACCAAAATCATAGGTTGGACAGACATGGTTTAATGCAAATAAACAAAAAGTATATCAACAAAACTCAAAATATAAGCACAGTCAATGAAATCACACCATCCACTTTCAAATACTTCAAACTAAACTCCATTTAAAAAAAAAAAAAAAAAAAAAAAGTCCCTGAAATCACAACACGCACACATTGAAAGTGGAACTATAGAAAATCAACCACTTAAACTCCAAAACCACAGTCATTGAAATCATAACATATAAACACTTAAATTATACCACATAAACCACGGTCACTGAAATCAAATCCTACACACATTAAATAATACATACTAAAGCACAAGTAGAACTGAGAGGATACAAATAATACACCAAACGCAATCTGACACCCAAATGTATCAAATAAAAATAAACAACAATGCCCTCTTCTTCTCTTTTACATGCACAACCGACATACAAGAGTTCTTGCTGCAATACAATGTTTAGCACATATATTGATAACGCAGCAGTACAAATATGCATACACATTCCTGCGTGTTGCGGACTTCAGAAAGGATGAAACAAGCAAGTAGCGAGCGACGCATTGGGTTAAAATGGAGGGCAATACACCACTCACACCACACACACTGGGCAATACACCACTCACACCACACACACTGGGCAATACACCACTCACACCACACACATTGGGCAATACACCACTCACACCACACACACTGGGCAATACACTACTCACACCACACACACTGGGCAATACACTACTCACACCACACACACTGGGCAATACACTACTCACACCACACACACTGGGCAATACACCACTCACACCACACACATTGGGCAATACACCACACACTGGGAAATACACCACACACACTGGGCAATACACCACTCACACTGGGCAATACACCACTCACACCACACACACTGGGCAATACACCACTCACACCGGGCAATACACCACTCACACCACACACACTGGGCAATACACCACTCACACTGGGCAATACACCACTCACACCGGGCAATACACCACTCACACCACACACACTAGGCAATACACCACTCACACCACACACACTGGGCAATACACCACTCACACCGGGCAATACACCACTCACACCACACACACTAGGCAATACACCACTCACACCACACACACTGGGCAATACACCACTCACACCACACACACTGAGCAATACACCATTCACACCACACACTATGGGCAATGCACCACTCACACCATCAACTTTCATAGAGACCAGTGGATTTAGTGAGGACAATGTTAACCCAATAATTAAAATTTATAATTGATGCTGGAGCTGACAGGTAATGGATGGCATCATGGGTGAGGGTGAGGATGATGGTGGTGGTGGATGGGAGGAAGTGGGGGGTGGGGGGGTGGAGGGAGGTGTGTTGAAAAATGATGGTTGTAGTGGTGATGGTGGGTAGTATGATGACTAGCAAGGATTAGGTGATTAGGACATCTCCAGTTTTACTCCATTGGACCACAGACTAGACGATCATAAGATGCTTTGCTGTGAAAGGGTTAGGACGTTTGCCTTGCCTCCCTCGACATTTATATTACCTACGCATTGTGTTTGCCGTCTGTGCTCGAACCTTTGTGGATTGACATTGCTGCTGCTCCCTCTTCGCTTCATGTGACTGGGAAATTATTATAGTGAGACTTCTTCTTGCCTGGACATTGAATGCGAAGGTTGGTTTTTGCTGTGTGATAAACTGGTGGTGTATTCTTCGCTGCGCTACGGTGGTGACGCCTTGGGGACACCTGTTTGACTTTCTACTTTACACACTGACTGCGGGCGTGTAACCTGTCTCCGCACGCTGTATCTTGTGAGCAGCGCACAGACTGCCGTCGAACGTTATTCTGCGACACGCGAGCTTTTGCGTCGGTAAAATTTTAATCTTTTTACCCTGTTTTAGGTTCTGAAAAGGATTTTTAAATTTATTGCGGTGTGTGGTTTTGTGGCTAGGTACCATCCCTATTTCCTTTTTATTTACATTTTCTATTTTTTTTGTTTTTCTATTATTAAATGTTATCCTAAGATCATTCTTATGAATAGCAAGTTCGTAAATGCGCAAGGGGTTAATCCCCGGTCGCCTGCCAAGCGACATCGCTCGGTTGAGAAAGGGAGAAGGGATTCACCGGTCATTAAAAGCAGAGTTGAAACTGAGGATGTGGGCTCCACTTTTGGAAGCCTTGTAAAAACCATGACAAGCACTCCAACCGTGAGTAACCTGGTTACTCCGGTTGAAAATGGTACTAAAACCGTGTCTACTGACAGAAAGAGACCTTATCAAACACTCTCGGCTTCCTCCTCGATTTCTGAAGGAGGGACCGATAATATGTCAGAAGAAGAGGATCTTTCCTCAAAGTCTGCTGCTGGCCTGGGTGATGGGTGCGATACACCTGAGGTCGGACCTGCGGTGGTGGCATCCTCCCCTAAGGCTGCTGACCCAATCGAGGGTCAGGATGGAAACTGGACCGCCGTTACTGGCAAGCGAAAAAACAAAACCAAAGGACTGCCGCGTCCTCCTGTTGCTCCAAACTATGGAATCGTTGCCCATCCGGTAATTATAAAGCAAACCGGAGACAAAACTTCGTTGAATCTCAAAGCGCTGAGCTGGAGACTAGCTGAGCTGCTCCGAACTGCGATTGGTGCGGTAGACCGCGTAAAACCATTAAATGAAGGCTTTTTGATAGGTTGCGTGTCGGCCGAGCAACAGCTGAGGTTGGTCGGGCTGACCCGCATCGATCAGGTTAACATAGAATGCACCGTCCCGAAGCCTGTTGTGGATGGAGTGGTAATGGGCATTCCCACATCAGTGTCCGATGAAGAGATGCTGGAAAGCTGTGAGGGCGCCGTTGATTCGGACGGCGCTGTCAGATCATGCGCGGTGCGATGCTTTCGGCGGCTGCCTATGTCGGATGGTCGCCCCTCCACCTCGGTTCGTGTTACGATAGAGGCCGAAACGCTGCCGAGCATTCTGCTTCTAAATCGCAATGAATATGTGCTGGCTCCTTTTGTGGCCAGAGTTGTGCGGTGTTACAACTGCCAAAAGCTGGGCCACATCAGGAAACATTGTAAATCTAAGCCGACTTGCTCGTCCTGTGGCACCATGGGTCATTCAGGGGCCCAATGCAAAAAGAATACCTATTCCTGCGTAAACTGCAAAGGGAATCACTCCGCCGCCAATCCTGGTTGTCCCGCTATGCGTGAGCGCTTGCTCGCAAACCAGCTCCGAGCTGCTACCTATATGCCGAGGGCTCAGGCCTTACATACTGCAAAAAAACAATTATCATCCGATGCGGGTCGGACAACGGTTGTCAAACCGGGAGCCCCGGTAATTACTGCCGGAGCTCCTACTTTTGCCCGGGTAGCGGCTGGCAGCGTGGCTCGCCCACCCCCTGGCCTGGCCAGGAGGTGGGAAACAGCTGCGCAGAATCAGGCCGCATCAGCTACTGCTACAGCCCCCTCGACTTCGGTCTCGGGCGCGCATACAAACGAAGCGGTTAATCCGCCACGGGATCCCTGGGTGGTTATCCAGAGACTTGAGGCAATGGTTGAAAAATTGACACAGACGGTCACTAATCTTACTGAAATGGTTTGCGGCCTGGTCGCTAAACCTATAACCACACCTGTTCAGGGGCCGGCGGCTGTCGAGACCTCAGACTTTTCCGCTCAAGCGAGCATTAGGTTCGAATTTAGTGATGCGAGGCTTATTCACCTCATTGAAGAGTACTCACCTAAACCGGAGGAAGAACTCCCCGAAAAAGACGCGAACAATATCAACCGGGCGATCAAGGCTGTGATAAAACGCATTGAGGATTACGGAGAGGCCTTGGAAGGGCCTTCCCCGAAGTTACCCCCGATACGCTCGACTAGACAAGTTTTGAGGGTAAGGTAATAACGAACGGACAAACATCCGAGGCCAAAGATTTTAACAAAAGGTTTATTGTAAATATTGGAGAGAGGTGCACGGTATTTGAACCGAAATTTTAATTCTTTTATAGCTGACCTCAGAGTCGACTATTCTCTGAAGGCAATGCCGCGATCCTAGCGGCATGTCGGCGCCATGAGAAGGTCTCGGACCGGGCTATATAATATTATTTTAAAACTGCGTTGTTTTTAAAAATAAAAAATTTATGGACACGATCGTGTTCATTTTCCTTTTACTCAAATATAAATCTATATATGTAAATAATTTTAATAGATTTAGGTATTGATAGTTTTAACTTGTCTACCTTTTTTAATAAAATTTTATTAACTCCCTATCTTTCCCTTCTTTTGGGATGGGGCCCGGCCACAACACCACACGGCTCGCAATTCCGTAACTTTTTAATCACTACGCTCGGCGCTGCGCCGGCTTTTCCTCCCCTTTTCCTCGCTAGACGCCAAACCTGGTTTGGTAATTTTTTATAAAAAGGGCCTCTTTGGGCCTAACGTGATTGTCCTTAACTATTAAATATTAGGACGTGAAGCTTCGCTTCTGCTACTCCATTGGACCTATTCAGTACCTCCACCGTGTTACCATTTTACTGAGGCATTGACAAGGACAATTAGATGCCAACATAAGTATTAAACATTAAAGACAACAGTATAAAACTTTCTTTGTTTATTGACAAAGGCTTTGATTTGATTGGATTTCTTGTTTATAGGGTCCAGTAAACCTTTAGCGGCCATAGCTGGACCACACTCACACCAAACGGGTCTATCTCTTACTAGATCAGAACCATGTATAGTATCCACCAAAAACACACATACAAATACAAATTCATGATACTAGACTACCCTACCACATCCTAAGGTAAATAAAGCTAGGTGCTAATGATGTGTTTGAACAAGTCAAAAATGATCAACTGTGGTCTTCTCGCGGAGGGACTTTTAATTCACAATAGCTGAAGAACGGCAATTCATTTCAAATTTATTAACGCCAATACGCAAAAGATACTTCTTCCTACAGCACCATCAACATGTTTTCATATATGCGTAGCACTATGGGTATAGAATTATAACTCAGCAATATAAAGTCTGTTGTAGATACAAAACCAAAGACACAATCATTGGGATTTGTGTAGTGAGTTTCTCAATTTCTCCATGCGCCCATTACAAAAAGTCAACTAAAAGTTTGAATTACAAACATATTCAGTTGCCTCAATTCTCATCAAATCAAGCTGGGTTTTGTGTGTCGTTTTCAGGCTCCAAATCAAATCAAAACCCAGATGCTATAAGCCCATCTTCTTACTATCCCAATAACATTTCCTTTGACTTCGAACTTAAAAAAAATAATAAAATGGAAAAGAAACTAACCTCAACCAATGTATTTTCTTATTGGATTTTTAACTATTTGAAAATAAAAAAAAAAAAAAAAAAAAAAAAAAAAAACCTAACCTCCACCCCCTCCTGCCATGGGCTCCCCCTGAGCAAAGTCTAAAATTGCAAGGACCTGCTTTAAGCAAAAAATCTGCATTTTAAAAAAAGATGCCGTATTGCAAAATACACGAAAAACTAAATTTATGTGTAAACCCAACTAAAGATAATGTCCAGCATTTTCTCCATGAAAGAAAAAAATTGATGTAAACAAGAAAAGGCCATAAAATAACAAAACAAACAAACAAATGTTTTTAAAATAAAACGTTTAAAACAGTATTGCAACATTACTTAAACCTAGCACTAAAGATTCTTAGAAAAATCACTTCAATGGGCCTCAAGATAACAACTATATCACAACAGCATAACATAATAGGCAAAACCACACCAGTGGCTATCAAACTACTAACTGTGGCCACAAAAACGCTATGCCTTACATAATAATACAACATGTATAAGCCAGTCATCTGTGTCCTCTGTGGTCACACCAATAACATTTAAACTACACAGGCAAAAAATCACGTATCCAAAGCTATTGCTATGTTCAACCTCTGTCAAACCAGTCACGTTTATCTAAACACACCAAATCAACGGCTATTTCATTGAACAACAGCAAAATTATTTGCGTAGTACGCTCATAAAATCAATGATTCAATTCATTATCACTCACTTACATCACTCATAAAAACAGCTATGTACAATAAACAAACAAAATTTCATTGGTCATAGCACAATATTGATGTTTCACATTCAACATGTATTTCAGTACACTCCCTCACTCGCACAGTAAGTTACTCATAATAGGCCTTCTGCCGCTGTCTGTCGGGAAAGCTGCTCGCTTATTGAGGCGCAATCAGCGCAGACACTAGGAAACCATGCTGACCCCAATGTAAGTGTCAGGGACTGTTGAGGTCAAATGCTGAAGCGCACACACAGCCTATGGTTGATAGATTTCTGACACTCAGCTAGCCTCAACATTGCCTGTTCAGCACAAACCAGCCTACAGCATTTGTCCAAACACACTTTCTGTTGAAATGTCTTTTAACATGGAATGCTTTAACAATGGACTTCACATGCAAATGGGAATGGCTGATAATGTCTGATTCCTGTCCTTCCTATCTTTTACAACTTCTCTGCCACTACCAACACGCTTGATCACTCCATTCACAAGATGCGACTCTTCTCTCAATTTCTAGGTATTCGCGAGAGTCCTTTGGCAGGAGACATTTCTCTGAGTTTGCCCCACCAATTTGGAACTCTCTACCCTCCAACCTGTGGCATTCCCAGTCTCTTACCGTGTTCAAAAACAACCTCAAACCCTACCTCTATTCCAAATACTTTTAGATCCAGAATAATCAGTGAGTGAGTGATTGAATAGTGGTGTGTGTATTTTGTGTACTGTTGTTGGTTTAAATGCTTTACTACATGTACATGTTCATTTTATTGTTTATTGGTGTTGGTACTATACGACTTTTAAATAGTTTTAGTTAAATGTTACTCTGGTTTATTTTTAAAAATTCCTTATGTATGGCTTTTGAAAATTATTTGTATTACTGCCATATTACTTTTTTCTCTCTATAAAAGACATTCTTATATATGGCTTTTGAATATTGTTTTTATTACCGTCATATATTACTTCTTTTCTTTGTCATAGAGTGGTACTTTTTACTTCGAGCTATTTTTATCATTGCTTCATTATTTATTCTTAATGCTGATGTCCTCCTCTGTGTGTGTGTGTGTGTGTGTGTGTGTGCGCGCGCGTCTTTCTTTAAACATTCTTTTTTATACATCGAAGCGACGTTTTCTATTAATTCTTATGATATTTAAATGTTTTATCTCATAATGTTGTACCGTATTGTTCAAATATTTATCTTTGTTAGATGTGGTGTTTGTATTATTTGTGACGATGTTTAACATGTTTTATCTCATAATGTTGTACCAAGTTGTTTACATATTTGTCCTTGCGCGTGTATGTATGATTACAAGCGCTTAGAGCAAGCTTAAAATGTTGCACTACAAATATTAAAGAATAATTATTATAGGAGATGGGAGTGGTGATGGAAGAGAATGTGTAGGTGGTGGGTCTAGATGGGAGTGGTGATAGAAGACAATGTGTAGGTTGTGGGTGTAGTTGGGAGTGGGATACGGTATTGGGGATGAAGCTACCAAATCTGAATTCACGCATTGGTCATTCAGTTTGTGCTGCCATTTCAGGTTTCACTAGCATACAGTCCAGTGATGGTATTTACAAAGATTAGGCTATGCACAACGCAAGTTGTACACTCACTTCTTTCATTCTGCTCATTTTTGCAATCCAAATCATCTTCCATCATTTGAATTATTTTTTAATGAGCCTATTCTAATGCTATTTTCTAATCTCGCTATCAAAAATGTTAATTTCATTTTGAATGTGGCTACCCTGATAACTGATTTAACATTTTCCACGTTTTGGAAACAGATATCCCTGCCTTTTAGTGGAAGCATTGAGTTCTCAGAATTTGTCACTTCTTTAAAACATGTTATTTTACTAACAAAATAATCCTCAAAATATAAATTACCAAGAACAACTTTGAACATGAAAAAGTATACGTCTGCCAGAGCAAACTTTTCCTTTTAAGAAAATGGCAGTGAAAAGTGGGGAATGGAAAGAGGATCAGGCCATTTTGAAATAATCTGCGCAAGTTATGTACTACAAAATTCTGACCAGGATAAACTGAACATGAGCAAAATGATTTTGAGACAAAGATATTGCACCCAAAGGCAAGCATTAGCACCAACACAATAGGGAGTTTTTGCAATTAGCGCAAATATCTTTCTTCTTTGCTCGCTGCATAGGAAAAACCCTGATATCCTATCACTTGAAGTCATGAAGCTGGCGACGAAGAATGTTTATTTTAGGTGTTGCAACAACTAGACCTCTAAGCTACACTTTTGACAGGCAGTATTATCATGGTCATAGTTCAGAACTGAATGGTATAGGAAACAAAGGTTCCACCACCTGCACAGGACATGTCTATTTCCATTTCACATCAACGTATAAATACGACAAAGAAATGCACCTGAGGATGCATGACTGAATTGTACATATAGCAGACATATTCACAGCTTCATATTTTTACGAAGAACAAGTAAAAAACACTGAAAGCTTGCAATTTTTTTTTTCATCAAATCATGGACTTTTTGATTTTGACCGAAAAAGTATGCACAGACATGCCTACCCTCAATGTGAAGTTTCCGTATTAGCTTTTTCAAATTTCAGTATTACTATTACGATTTCCGTATTTACTTTTACTACCTATTGTTTTTGCACTCATCCTTTTTGATATTATGCGAAGAATCCAGTGATTGATTGATTTGCTGCCACAATGTTCTTTTTCTTCTCCAAAGCCTCGTAATTCTTCATATACTGTGGGCCTACTGCGTGCCGCTTGATGTCGTTCATATCACCGGCGGAGATGCCAAACTGGTTGGCACAAATCGTACTTTTGAGTCAGTGCTGCCGCGAATAACGAAAGGACACTTTTCCGAATACGAGGCAAGAAATGCCTGCCCCTTGCGCGTTTTTTTTTAAGAATGAGATTCACAATCACTTTGCTTAGCCATTCGTTTAAACGCCATGTTTTAATTTCTGTCTCACGAGCACCGATCTTTACTGCGACTGTGCAAAAACGGGTTCGGCAAACTTCGGTGCCTCTACCAGAAACTTCGATGTCACAGGTCTCCACTGCGACTGCGCATTGCGGCAATAAACCTTCGGAAAAAGGTCATGCGGTGCATTAGCACAGGCCAACGATTTCGATTTTTTTTCTTTATCATTTTTTAAAATTTCCGTACCGTAAAACAAATATCCGTATTTTTTGTAGCGCTTGCCGAGTTTTTCAAATTTCCGGAAAAAATACGGAAATTCCGTACGGGTAGGCATGTCTGTACGCAGGAACTAAAGTCACGCAGGCACAGATGCGATCATTCTAAACATAAACCAGGGAACCACCATGAAAACTATTTTGGATGATTAGACATTTGATGTCACCAAAGCAAGTTACTTTGTGTTCCATCTATTGCAGAAGAACTTAACACAGCCATACAGAAACCTCTGTGGTTTCACAAATACCATTACCTTAATGTCCCCGTGGAGATAGGGAAGGGAATCTGAAGCGGCCCCAGATTCTATTTCAAAATTGACCTTTGATACAGGACAGAGGGCCACTATCCAACTGGGGGACTAGAGAGGTGATGACCACACAACGACAACACCTACCCGCTATAGGAGCCCATGCCACCAGCGTCATGCGAGAACATTCTGGGACTAGCCGCTGGAACAAGGCAGGAGCCTGCATTCATGAGGGAGGAGTTGGGCACCAAGCTCTTGCCCACAGACTGCGGCCCGCTGATGGACACCATGCCAGGGTGTCCCACCCCGGGGCTACCAGCCGTGACGGGGAGCGGACCCATAGAGGTTCCCATGGTGGCCACGGAGGTCATCCCCATGGGAACAGAGTGACCGTGACCTGGACCGTAAGGTACCATACCTGGCCCCATCCCCATCATACCCCCACCCCCCATTCCACTCACCATCCCACCTACTCCCCCCATGGGGCTGGTGCTGATGGTGGAGGAGGAGGGAGGGGGGTACCCTCCACCTCCCATGCAGGTGCTGGGGGGAGGAGGGGTGGGGATGTAGCTGTATCTGGGTTTGAAGTGGGGTCTACGACTCAGAATGTTGGGGCGATCGGGAGCGTCGCGGGCCCTCTGGGGCTTGGGCTGTCCAGCAGGCATGGTCTGGCTAGCAGAACTGGCAATGACCGCGGAGCCTGGCTTGGCGTGGGACGACATCTCCACCACAGGCGGTCGATTGTACTTCTCTAGCTCACGCGCCAGGTTGGAGCGGGGAGTGGGGGTGGGGGAAGCGCCAACATTGGAGTCTTGAAGCTCTAGTTGCTTGGCCAGAATCATGGGACGAAGAATGCGGTCACTGCCTGTTAGACACACACATACGCATATTACCACCACACAATTAAAAGTACTCAATGAGGCTTTTTGCATTACTACATTAGCACCCATCGTAGTGGCTTTTGGGCTTTTGACGATCACAAAGCACAACCATAGTAACGCTGCTTGGATTTTTTTCTTCCCCACACCCCCATTAAAATTGTTCTTTTTCCCCCATTTAAAATTCCTTCTTCTTTTCTGTTCTTTACAACTTGAACCAAAACTTCTCTTACTATCCAATCATAAATACAAATGCTGATTCAGAGTTGTCTTTTTTTACATTATAATTTTCAATTTTATGTAGTTATTTAGCGGAGTGCTCTTTCTTTTGAGATAAAGCCAGATAGCGGATGTACAAATACATATACAGGTACAGAAGAGAGCTGATTACAGTAACCATGACAAAGACAGCCTCAACAAAAACAGTTAAATGAATCTGCTGTAGTGTCAAACTGTCCAATGGCACAGTGTTTGTGATGCATTACCATTATTTTAATTCAACAAAACTGTCCAATGGCACAGTGTTTGTGATGCATTACCATTCTTTTAATTCAACAAAACCTTCCAATGGTACAGTGTTTGTGATGCATTACCATTATTTTAATTCAAGAAAACTGTCCAATGGCACAGCATTTGTGATGCACTATCATTATGTTAATTCAAGAAAATCTGAACTTGTCAAATAACATTCCTCCACATGTTTGTTTTTTAACCTAAAAATACACAGTTTTTCATCAGCCACAAACATTTAAAGCAACTAAAAACAGGCATTAAACGCAAAATTGACAACACCAAAAAACAGTTGAACTTAGGAAAAGCACAACAAAACAATGTAATATCCCAAAACTGAAAATATCCACCCATTTAAAAAATAAAAAAATAAAACATTTGGGAGAGGAAAATACGATTTGTCAAAATTGTTTTCACGGACAAGTTTTCAACCGAGGATAAGACCTACTAGTTATTTAATGAGAATGGCATGCTTTCGGCTTGTTATTATTATATCCAATTAACTTGGTTAATATTGTTATGGTTCAGAATTCACTCTCTGGACATGGTTTAGTTTGGGCGTGCATTTTAGTTACCCGATTATTTTGGCTAAACATGTAATTCTAATTAAAAAAATTAGTATTCTTGTTAGTTGGGTAAGGAAACAACTAAATTCATCGTTAGTAATTTCTTCTAATTGTGCCTGGCTGCGCTCTTCTACATCAACAGAATATGATGATACAGGGAAACAAAAAATAAAAAATAAACAATAAATACCAGGCAAAGGATATAAAAAGGGAGGTAACTTTTCAAAGGTGAAAATTGCTATGGAATCTTGTATTGTAGTCCTGTTTATTATAAACCCATTTTAATCAGTAACTGTTAGTGCTTTTTGTTAAACTAATGTTGTTCATCCTTCAATCTTGCATGCTACGGAAACTTCAGAAATGACAGAAGCGTTGAAATAAGAGGAAAAAGAGGAAGGAAAAGAATTTAGTCAAGGGAGGCAATAACACTATGATGGAGAAGGGGTTTAGTATGGAAAAGGGGAGGCAAAAAGTTTGTGTGTGAAACACAAACTTAGCTATGGAAATCAGTAGCGTACTAACCCTGCAGTAACTCTTTATCGGCCAGCATTATGAGTTCAGTTTCGGTCATGGAGGATAGCACCGCCTTACCGGGTTCATCCGACTTGGGCAAAATTACAAGGTGCAACCCTGAGTGACCAAAAACAAAGAGAGAAAATCTGTATCAGGAGTAACTCAACAGCTACATTCTCACACAACTCAAAAATTAAATTTTAAACTGACAAAAAAAGTTTTATTTGACAAACAGGAGTCGCGCTTGTCCTTTAAATTTGATGTTCCTGTATATGATGCAACAGTGGGAATTGGCTAGGCATAACCTGTATGTTTGTACAGATTGACGCAAATTGAGCTCTAGTGCTGTACTGTGATCATGCCCGTTGGCATGAAGATATTTACGCGCTTTACAAATTATTCATTCATAGTGAGCGCTCAGTATTTTATTATTACTACAGCAAACTTTGCATTGTCTGTCCACAATGTGTGTGTTCATGTGTCAAGGAAAATTTACCGGCCAAAACGAAAAGAATTGCATCCATTTATATATCTATTTATATATAGATATATATATGCAAAATGTTGAACTTAGCGCGACCCCTGAAAAAAGAACTGCAAAATCAAACAAAAGACACTAGATAAAACTGAAAACAGCTTGTTGAAAATAAAAATTAACAACAACGGCAACACAAAACTTAACCAAACACAAAACTGAAATAAAAACAATACTTTGAGGAAGTTAAACAGTTAAAAGTTAAACATCAAAACAACCAAAAGCTAAAACCAAAAGCTACAAAACAGAAATGGCAACAGAAAATTATACAACACAAATCAAAATGAATCTTTGAAATTAAAGTACAGATGAAATCATAACAACACTAACATATGCAGACATAAAGAAAATCAATAAATAAACCAACAGAATATTACACGTGGGTCAATGTAGGTCTTCTAAAAGTCTGCAGAACTTTTGTCACAGTAAACACTAGCATCACTGCTTTGTTCCTAGACTGTGCGTAACACTTCTATATTCTTCCCTCACTATGCCTGTTCTGGAATTCTAGATTCTGGCAAAGACACAGCTATTCAGGAATGTAAAATAAATCAAACATTTTCTCAATAAGACAAAATTACATACCCATACACACACAAACGATTCACAAAATCAAACATAAACAAATTATATAAATCATCAACATAAATAAATGATGCGCATGAAACATAAATCAATCAACACATAAAAGGCAAGGTAGTGGTGCACAGAGAGGGTGTAATGATTTCACAAGATGTCTTACCAGATTTCTTCTGCTGTGCCTGAGCCATCAGTTTGCCCATAGCCGCCAGAGGACAGCCCGAGAGGCTGACAAATAAAGGAATGAATAAGTAAATACAATAGTCTTCAAAATAAAGGACTAAATAAGTGAATACCATCTTCATGAAAATACATGAATAAGTAAACACAACCTTCGTTAGGCACGTGTTTTGCAAGCCACTGAGATCATATATCATTTCTGTCAACACTATGACTCTGCCACCAAGAACAGATAATGTAAAACAGCTTTAATCCTGACGTGAACATATGGTAACTATTGATGCAGAAGCTCTGAAACCCAAAGACCAGGGTACTGAGAATGGTAGTTTATTTGAAAACAAGTTTACTTTGGGAAAAAAGCATTGTGGTCACCTTAACAACATGAAATAAAGGACAATCACTATTCAACCCAATCGCTATAAGCTTTAAATGGTAAACATCTCTTGTCTTTATTGTGTTAACAAACCACTGTGCCTCCTGTAGACAGTTTTGCTTAGACCAGTCAAGATCAGACCAAGAAATGTTCGTTAAGTGATAATCCTAATAATAACAAAATAGATCACATACCTCCGATGCGAACTTCTGTTATTGTTGACATGACCCTTCCCAGAACAGCCTGGAGTGGGGCACCTGCGCAATAAATTGGACAAAATATAAGCCACTGAATAAGCCATTAAAAACTTTTTATTTTTGGGTAATTAGCAAGCCCAGTGGTCAATGAAAAATCAAGACATTTGTTCTCCCCTATACACATGAGCAACTATCAGCCATATCAGACATCAAAGGAAAACCAAGTGTGCAAGTGCATTTGGCTTCCCATCCAAATAGCAATATAATGATCTCTTCAGATTGCCTCACTCCGAGTTCAAATGAAGAAAAAGCACCTGATAGCATCCTGTATTATTATTATTTATTACTGTTATTATAATTATTATCAAATATCGCTCAATATTGGTCAGGTTAGCTGCAGATATGTCCCTTCACTCTCCCACACAGTCGCACTCACTACAGCAGTGTGATACTATCTTTGGATCATCTTCCACCCAAATGTTACTTGTTAACTAAACTAACAGAGATCTTACAACAAACCACTCTTGGTAAAAACAATGTGCACACTGCTTATTTCAGATCCTTTGTGTAAGGTAAGTGAGACGTATGCTCGTGTGTGTGTGGAAGGAGGTTGCATGAATGTGAGCATGCATAGATCTGCCTTATGATGATTTTTTTTGTTATCGCCGTACGATACTTAATGCTAACAGAACCTCGCACCCTCAAAAGTCTTTTATCATAAAATTGAATGGCGAGCTTACCAGGATTGAAGAGGATCATCACACAACTTCTGACCAATCATAATCATGCACTCAGAATTGTGGCTGGAGTCCCAAAGAGCCAGCTGACTCAGAACTAAGGTCTCAAAATGTCTACAGCACCCTGCTTTGCTACTTTCTGCTCCTTTGAGATTTGCCTGCACTGTTAGGGGTTACAATCTTACATCATAGTAGTGTATACACTGCGGTCGCTAAGGTATCTTCCTTCAAAGTGAGACAGAGAAACTGGACATTTTTGACTGCCCAACAGAAAGCAAATTGTAGCCCACCGTAAGGCAGTAGCGGATCTTCTACAGGGCCCGTTTTGACCGTTAAGTATGATCACACGTTACACCCTACTCAGGTCCTGCAGTTTGTGGGTAACCTTGGCCAACGTTTCTAACACTGGGGGTGTGCAAGAAAATCCCAAAGTAGCAGCGCACTAGTCCTACTGACGTTTTAGTAAAGTGTTCATGGATGTGGGTATGATACCTCACTGACTGCTCATGACTGGTCAGCCCTGAAACAACACACAAAAACCACCAACGTCTCAACAGTCAGCCACATACAAATTACATGTTCACTATTAAGTAAAAATGATACGTTAAAAATAAGAGGGACAGTGCCAGAATATGTTCAAAGATAATTCCCGTTAACTGAAATGTCATAAAATTCCAGAAAATCTTGGGGATTTTATTGTAATCTCCAGTGACAAGAATTTTGTCTATCTTATAGATTCAAGATTCAATCCCATTGCTCGTCCCTTTTGGAGTGTGGAGGATACAAATAAATAATTCAGTTGTAAAAAATAACAGTAACTGTACTAACATTCCAACTTTAACATTCAAAAACATTCTGCCAATATTGTTAATATTATTGATGTACACCCTTTCCTAATTTGATAAATTTACTCAATTTTAGCAAAGAAAGTTTAGTTTCGCAAGGAAGGAGCATAACTACAGGACATGCGAAACCAAAAGTTGCCAGGACCACTAAGCAGTCATCATGATGGAAAATGGCCTACGGCATGGAATGAAATACTGTCCTTAACAAAAAGTCTACGAAAAGACAGGTGGGAGTGATCATTGCAGTGCTATTAATTGCACAAATGTTGTTACAAGTGCGCCGTACTTTCATTCTTCAGATTCCCGAAGGATGAAACAAGTTGAGTATAACAAATGATTGAAAACAATGCTTATTTGTAGATGAACCGGCCGTTTTGCCATCAAACTGTATAGACCTACTTGACATAAATCTTCCTTAATAATGATTATAATGTTAGGAATAATAATAATAATAATAATAATAATAATAATAATAATAATAATAATACTTTGTTTGTATTTGCTTTTTGCTGTTTAGAAACCAATGTACACGGTAGTGTTGATAACGTCAAAGCTAGATCTATACTGTTTTTGAACTCAACCATAAAGTAGGCCTATATCTACTGCACTGCTGCTTCGCATCTTGCTAAACTCTGGTGGTCATGTCAAATTTTGTCTTTTATAACCTTTCTGCAATAACAAATGATATGATAGCATGTTCATCGGCAGTCTTTTTATACAGTTGTCTTACCTTTCTGGAATACCAAATGATAGCATGTTCTTCGGCAGTCTTTCTTTTAACCGGGCTTGAGCTAGGGCTATTAGGAATAGGCAGAGTTGCCAACCCCCAAAAAAGTTTTCAGTAGTAAAAATTCTGAATTTCAGTAGTGTTATGACATTTTCAGTAGCCATTACCATACGTCCTCGCATTTTTTTTAACGAAGACATGCATACACAGTCTGCAACGAGGGGTCGTGAAGATGTTTCCCCACGAATTATTGAGAGATCCATATCGGGCTTGAAGAATGTGGCTACCGACTGAACAGGGACTAACTTTTCTGGATCAGGGCAATGACTTTTGTGACGGTTGCCATTCACGTGTCGCGTCACATCGTGGAAGCCGCCATGTTGAATGCTAAAATCTGCCAAGCACGCTGTACAATACACGCTGTGTTTTAATCTCGATGACGCAGTGATGCACGGAAATTTTTCAGAATACTCTTTCCTGTACTCTTGATTTGCTGTCCTCTTCTTTTTTTCTGGGCTTTCATCGCTAGTTTTCTCGCTTTTTGGCATCATGGATTCAAAATACGCCGTACACAAACTTTTCTTCTCGCGCTGTAGAACGTGACCCGGAAACGAAAGTGTCACAGAAAGGTCGAGGTTTTGTGCACCGATTGGCTGTTTGCAAAACCACTTCACGGTGATTGGTCGAATTTTTTAACATGCATTGGGAGCGTGATCTATTACACCGCGCACGTAAACTGAATAACCGTGACCTTGAGGTGCTACGGGAGGCACAGGCGCTCAATAAAACACGTTAAATCTGTAATACTATCGTCAAAAATTGACTTTCCGTAGTAAATTTTCGATTTGCGTAGCTCCGTAGCCGCGTATTCATTTCCGGAGTAAACTACGGAAATTCCGTTGTGGTTGGCAACCCTGAATAGGAAACGAGTACCAACGGCGTATGGTATCTACACCTTATGCAGTATGCTGTCATTGCCACCATTTATAGAAAACAGCATTCAGTGCATATCTGGTTTGCAGTGACTTCACATCGATGAATTTGGCATGATTTTGGCTATTAGTTCGCATTTTTATGCTGGTAATTTTTGCCTTCAGGATGAACTTTTTGGAGTTGTAGACTTTTTGGAGTTGTAGACTATCGTTTTTTTGTCACCACATCTGGTCTCGTTCTAAAACACTTGGTGTTTGTTATCAATCTGTTTGCTAAAAAAAGAAGAATCAAAACCATTGTGTTCCTTCTTGTTCAAGCAGATCTATTTTCACGCTGGATTTTTTTGCCATTTGGAGGAACATTTTGGAATGCTATCGATATTTGCTCACCAAGTTTGGTCTCATGCTTCGTCATTCTGAAACACATCTACATACATCTGATCTAAATACAAACCATTTTTCTGCACTTATATTCTTATACATTATTTTATTACCCAAAAGGATCATTTACATATCGTTTCACAAGCATCAGTGTGTATTTACTGCACATTCTGAGTCGTTTAATTTAAAAAGCGACCGATTAGCAGCATTCCACACTGGAGGTTTGTTTACTTGTCGCTATGCATCAGATTGCCTCCACTGAGTTTTTATCACGGTGACCGCTTGGGGTGCTTCGCGCTGAATGTCATCATTATTTATATAGCAGTCTTTCAGAATGATCCTTCTTTGTGTTCACTGAATATTCTTTGATTTTAGTAACACCTGTTTTCTTTACCCAAACAAATGACACAAGTAAAACACTGACTTGCACGATAAATATTTTCCAGAAATAAACATTTGTCTAATGTGTTTGTGTTTTGGACACTAAAAAATAAAGCGAAATTCATCCTCAATAGAACCCATAATACAGTCCCTACAAAATCTTTCTTTCCTTTTTACACATTCCCGCCTTCCTAATTCTATTTGTAACTTATGATAGGAACAATAAAATTTTATCAAAGTATGAAAACAAATACCAAGTAACTGAGAGATGTACTTTTCACGACCAAACTGTAATTTAATACTTTTGTAGAAGAAACATTTGCTGCTTTCATCAAGAGACTGTTTCCATGTCAGTATAAAATTATTCTTTAAAGAGATGGCTTATGCTACATTTTTGCATAAAGAATCTGAACTCTAAAAATATTGTGTCTTCCACACACAGTTAGTGATGAAAACTTA
Organism: Oncomelania hupensis; assembly: GCA_036898135.1. Taxonomy (NCBI): domain Eukaryota; kingdom Metazoa; phylum Mollusca; class Gastropoda; order Littorinimorpha; family Pomatiopsidae; genus Oncomelania; species Oncomelania hupensis. Next base: position 77,643,906 of record CM072516.1, read on the forward strand.
GAATCTGAACACAATTGATGTATGTTTCTATACACTCGACATGAAAATTTAGCAGAAGTTGATTGAATAGTACCCGTCCAAAATGGAATCATCCTACATTTGACATGAACAGATAGTGGAAACGAACCAGTTTCTCCAAATATCATATTATTCATCATAAGCCGATTTAATTGTAACATTTAAAAAAACTTCATTTGTAACTTTTCTAATATAGTTATATTTTTAAATCCCCATAGTTCACAACCATATAATAAAACTGGAAGAACCAGTTTATGATATAAATCTAAAGTGACACTGATAGATAATTATTGCCGTCCTGCATTTTGTAATAATAAAAATACTGCTCAAAATGCGTTGTCATAAAAACTTTTCTTTGCTTTAAAAAATGTACCTGTTCTAGTAAAAACAATCCCTAAATATTTAAAAGAATCAACAATTTCAATACATTCAGATCCAAACGTAAAATTATGTTTTGTTTTTCGGTTCAAATTAAAAATTATTATTTTGGTTTTTGAAACATTAACTTTTAGTTTTCAGTTTTAAACAATACTGAAATAAAACATCAAGTGCTTTTTATAAACCGTTCTTTGATTCTGATAGAACAGTAATAATAATAATTGAATCTTGAATCATAGGAACAAATACGTTGCCACGCGTCATTCAGGAGAAAATATCCATTTAGGAAACATTACCTGAATCAAGTAGGATCAAAGTACATCTTTGGTATTTCAAATAGTATTACAACTGGACCAAAACTGACATTACCTGAATCAAGTAGGATCAAAGTACATCTTTTGGCGTTTCAAATATTATTATAAATGGACCAAAACTGAGGACACCAAGCATTCAAAATTGAAAACAAATGGGTAAATGAACTACAAGAACGTTCATTTGGACAAAACAATACAATTTTTTTAGGTTAGGTGCGTGTGTGTTTATCATCATATTCAAATATTATTATATTAATTTATTACAACGTTTCCTCAATTTCTTTGCAGTTTTATGGAAATAAGATGAGCTGTCACACACACACAAAAACCACAGCCGCACACGCAGTCACAAAGAAAACAACTGTTCATAACGTTATACCTAATATTACAGTACATGTGTACTGAGGCAGAGGCAAATACCGGTAATATATATATTATAACTAAATATTACAGTACTTGTGTACCGAGGCAGAGGCAAATACCGGTAATATATATATTATAACTAAATATTACAGAACTTTTGTACTGAGGCAGAGGCAAATACTGGTAATATATATATTATAACTAAATATTACAGCACTTGTGTACCGAGGCAGAGGCAAATACTGGTAATATATATATTATAACTAAATATTATAGTACTTGTGTACCGAGGCAGAGGCAAATACTGGTAATATATATATTATAACTAAATATTACAGTACTTGTGTACCGAGGCAGAGGCAAATACCAGTAATATATATATTATAACTAAAGTGAAGAAATGCTAAAATAACAATAGAAAAACTTACAATCCTGGGGTACTCTATCTTTCCTGGGACAGCCTGACAAACTGAAACAATCGAGGACAGACTTGAGCTTTTTGAAAAACAAACCAATCAATTGACCAGCACCGCCGTGGTTCAAAGAACATACAAATGGCTGTATCTAGCATATAGATATATATATATAATTGTGAAACTTGCTTTGTGTCTGCTCAGCCCCATATCTTTTCAAATGCTGCATCAATTTACTTCAAACTTCAGCTTTTTGAAAGAAAAACATCAACTGATCAGCATAGCAGGATTGCACAAAGTGTACAAACGGCGGTATATGAAATTTTAAAATAAATATATATTTAAAAATTAATAATAATGAAATTAAAGCGAATATCATTTAATATAAGAAAATCATCTGAAAGGATGTGAACATATAAAACACATACAAAGTCACAGGATTCGATGGCTTACACGAAAACTTTGCACAAAGTCTCCATCCCATAAACATATCACTGGAAAGTCTACACAAAATGTCATACTTCATTAGGGCTTGTCTTGATAAAATAAAAGGACTACTGAGAAATGTGATAGCTGAGCTCCCCTCTGTCCTCTTCCCTCATCTTAAATGCTGGAGTTGGGGCGTATGAGAACCCTTACCAACGGTCCACTTAGCTGATGCTACATTACAGTCAAACTTTGAGATGACTATCTCCCGTCCAAATGTCGCTCTGCATTGGGCGACTGCTGCAGCTGTCCCTTTAAGTGTGTTTATATCCCACACCTACATCAGGGTCGAGTTTTTGACAGGATTATCTCCATTCCAAATGTCGCTCCACATTGGGCAATTGCTGCAGCTGTCCCTTTAAGTGTGTTTATATTCCACACCTACATCAGGGTCAAGTTTTTGACATGATTATCTCCCTTCCAAATGTTGCTCCACATTGGGCGACTCTGCTGCAGCTGTCCCTTTAAGTGTGTTTATATCCCACACCTACATCGGGGTCAACTTTTTGACATGATCATCTCCCTTCAAAATGTTGCTCATTTTCATTGGAGGTATGAATGAATGCCCCTTACTTCTTCAAAGCCTACAGCCCTGATTGCAAATGGCAAAATCTTGACTTTATGTTCTTTACTTTTTCCTTATTTTTTTTATTTTTCATTAGAGCAAATTTTACCAAGTCCCTAAAAATGAGTATTTTTTAGGTTCTCCAAACCATTTCATGAACTGATTGTCAGAGGGTGTGGGGTGGGATATGGGCAAAGAGCGGTATTTATAGTCTTTGGTATGGGTGTGGGCTGAAACCTTTGTAAATAACAGCAGCAGCAGGGCTCATGAGGGCAGTAACAATGTTTGGACTGATTTTTCTTTCATGAGAGAAAGAAAATCTTCAATCAAATTTACATTTAATGTGGCACATTTAAACTAAAGTGTCACATATTCCATATACAACTTTAATATCTATCACACACACACACACACACACACAAGAAGAAAAAAAAGACCTTATCACCAATATCTAACTTTAATTAAAGTAAACTAAAAGCGTAATTACAGACCTGCCTACCTTACGCATTACTGATCAGTAGTTTTCCCTGTGAATTTCAGTAATTTTGCATTTTCCTTCAGTAATTCTACAGACATGAGAAAACGCGGTGTTTCTGAATAACCAAGGTATGAATAAATTCACAGCACGTTTACTACTTAAAAAGCACACCAAAAAAAAAAAAAACAGTTTTTAAAAGGATAGCAAAAAGAAGGAAACAATATCAAACAGATTTTAAAAAATGATTACTTAGTCTTAGTATCATGAGAGACCATGGCATGCAACAAAAGATAAACCTGCACATCACTGACCCGGTTGTGATGAAGGATAACTGTTCCACAGAGTTTTATTTACATTACAGGTGATTGACTCAAATGTCATTTTCATGATAAAGATGTGTAATTCACAGGAATAGGCACTACACATAAATTATGAATTCAAAGTTTGCCTTTAAAAAAATTTTTTTTTTTAAAGTTTCAGCACCTATCAAAATAAGGACTTGTAACTGTGAATATGTTTACCAATAACAATAGCACATTGTGAGGTTCATTTAATTACAGTTGAAATCGAATACACACTGAAAAGACTACCCTGTACAAATTTTGCAGTTTTTTTTTTTAACTGGTCCTTATATTGTGCCAGCTGCCTGGAGTAGGCACATTTGAGATGGTCCAGCTCTTCTGGCCTGACATATCTGGTGTCTTCATGGCGAGATTTGAGGACCAGACGCTTACAGACATTTGCTCCTCCATGCCCAACTGAGAAGTCAGAATCGCACACAGAACAATACACGTATCGTCGTATAATTCTGGGCCATGTTTTTTGAAGCCACAAGACAAGGCCAAGCCCGCGTGTAACCCGAACGAAATACTTGCAACTGCAGCTTTTTCTTCTTCTTCTTCTGCAATTGAGCAATCTCTACACACTCAGACTCTTCTGATTCGTAGTCTGTCTCATGTAAACGTGCAACTTTAGCCCGATTAGAACTTTCTCCACTCTATTTCCACTCAAGATCGGCGCGACAATCTAAGCTCGTAACGTTCGAGCATGTTCATTGGTTCACGACGTCCAATCACAACTCTCCAAACATTTGCTCTCATGCAAGGGCGGTTATTCTGTCGGCTTCTACGCCTAGCAGACAACAATTTAACACGGCTCTAAAAATTGCGTAGTTTTTCAATTGTTTTTCCCGTAATTTTGCATAAAATTTCGTACGCCCGTACTAGAGGGTAAAATTCCATAAAATTATGGAGAATTACGGAAGGGTAGGCAGGTCTGCGTAAATGATGTTTTAAAAAATGTATAGTAATATCGCTTGTCAATTAAAACTAAAACTGGTGATTGTAGCAAAAACCACCACACACAATAACAAGCACAACAATTAATCATAATCACAATAAAATGAAAGAAGCCAAAGAAAAAAACAAGAAAAAAAAACTTTCTCAACTTTTGCAAATAAATAATTAAAAAAGAATAAAGCAATTTTCTTAAAATAAATGACGTGGCAGTTGAAAATTAAATCCCTACAAAAAAACCAACTGCTGATAACTTTAGTAAATAACACTGCATTTGCATGAGACCAAACACGTTATGATCTGTACAGTGGTACAATGCCATTGCTGATCTATCATTTGATCTCACAGTGACCACACTGCATGAGACCAAACACGTTATGATCTGTACAGTGGTACAATGTCATTGCTGATCTATCATTTCATCTCACAGTGACCACAGCAGCCCATAATGACCCAACACCTGACACTTGGTCTTGCGTCTTCCTCTGTCTTATGTCAGCTAGCTCACAGTGTCAGGCCATGCCTCATGCAATTGCTGTACTATTTGCCAAAAGGTATGAGCAACTGCCTATAGGGAGTTACTTTTCCACCACCCTATAGCAACAATAGCAACCATTAAAATAGCATGAAACGCAAAGACTTTTCTTCTTCTTCTTCTTGAAGGACATGGTAACAATGTTACTGAATAGCTTCAAAACAAAATGCAAATGTGTTATATGAAGCTGAACTGTACCAAAACTTCAAACTTATAACATGTTCTACTTACAAACTGATCAACTTACTCCGATGCGAAATATATATTAGAAAAGTGCTATTTTTCTTATGTTGATCACTGTCCTCAGCTTTCTTCAATAATCATAATTATGTTCCAGTGACCAGCGTGCTGCACACAATATCCCTTGTAAGGATTAAGGACAATTAAAGATATGTACCCGTTTTATCTTACAGGGCCTCATAATCTCACAATTCGGTCCTTACAAATAGTTTTCAAATTCATGTAACACTCTCACTCTCTGTATTAATCCCTTTGTTGCCAAGGGAGAATTGCACTGTTACAATCATTTGCCAGGCAAATCTCATTTGCGATTTAAAAAAATTACACCCAAATATCTAGCTTAAACAGAATTAAAAAATAAATTAAACATTAATGAAAGGTAATTTAATTTTGTAAATGAATATGTTATTTGGAAACAAAAAATTAAATAATATTGTTTTTACTTGTTTTTAAACCAATATTTATGTATTTTTAATCCAAAGGAGAGACAGTGAGAGAAAGAGAGACTGGGTCAAATCGAATCATATTTGTAGTAATTGTTTATGTCTAGGTGCTCTGTCTAGGACGCAATGTTCCTTTTATATCTATTCCTGTTTGATGCAGACAGAGATCAGCTTTGCGTGCAAGGTGGAGTGTGCAGGGGGAGGGAGAGAGGAGGGGCTTTCACCCACCAAAGAAAAGGATTGTCATACCTAACTGGTGAATGAACGTTAAACAGCTAACGTCCTTTGCTTTCCAATCCGTGTGTGTTTGTTTTGCTGACCGTTTAATTATACCAACAAAACATTGTCACAATGATGATGATGATGTAACATGTCGTTGGAATTTTTCATCTTGTTTTCCGTAGGAGGACTTATCTGGCCATAAGCAGTGAAAGGGTTAAGTACTGCTTTTAGTGGCGTTGACCAGCTGCAACTGGAAATGACAACTACATAGCCCCTCTCCTCTTTCTACAACTGCTACCTCCAATAAGCCACCCCCATCATCACCAAATCTTTCTACTGTCAACAATGATTTAAAGCTGAGGCAACCTGGGTAAGATGGCCAGTGGTGTCAGCCATATAAGGCTGGGACAATCTGGTTCCAACCCAGCACCAAAATTCCTAAGAGCTTAGAAAGGCAGACACACCGACAAACTCCACACATGAAAGATTCACTCAATCCAACATCACACAAATAACACAAAGCAAGACTTTACAAAAACGCAAAGGTTACAACTATAACTATATTATGATGTATGTCACTATACCTAAACATTTAAACTGGGATTTGAACACAATCTATTTAATGCAACCAGTAGGGAAAGTCCCAACAATTTCTAATACATTTTCAAATTTGTACGCATCAACACGATCTTCTCAATTTGTAATCGTCGTTTTTGATGAAATGTGGACACAAATTGAAAATTGTTAGCAAAATCAACGACACATCCAAACAACATAACCTGTGACATTTTTACATTAGTGCACATCAGCTGTCTGAGGCTTTAGACTGATCCAAACAACGTAAACTGTGACATTTTTACATTAGTGCACATCAGCTGTCTGAGGCTTTAGACTGATCCAAACAACGTAAACTGTGCCATTTTCACATTAGTGCACATCAGCTGTCTGAGGCTTTAGACTGATCCAAACAACGTAAACTGTGCCATTTTCACATTAGTGCACATCAGCTGTCTGAGGCTATAAACTGTTTTTTTCAGGTACAGCGCCTTGAGCAGCTCTTCAGCAGGTAAGGCGCTCTATTTAACAACAATTATAATAATATATAAAAACACACCATAGTGAGGAGGGCTGGTGGAACACCACTTGGGGTTGACCCACTAACGGTGGCGGACCGACACCATCACAACTGAAGCCCAAACACACATCAGCAATGACATCAGTTAATTATCAATTACCAACATAAATTATGAAAAGAATAGAAAATGTATGTTAGGAAGAGGAATGTACATATATTTATAGTAACAAAAACGTTTTGTGAGGCACAGAAACAAAACTGACACAACAATAACTATAATGAGAAAGACTCAACGCTCACAAAACCAACGGACAGACAGAATGATACGAAGCATAACCTTTAAAAAAAAAAAAATAATAAATATAATTATTTAAAAAGAAACTAAATAAAAAAAAATAAAATCTACAAATACATTTGACCAGGATGACACATCTGAAATGACACACACGAAATTGACATCACATTAAAAAAAACTTCAGAACCTGCATGGAAACAACTATGAAACATCAACACAGCCCACAGACAGAGAAAACTGTGCGCAATAATGAATTTTTTTTTCCCCCGGTTGCTTTCTTTTGGTAAAACAGAATACCCAACAGAAAGATCAACAGAAAGTTATGAGAAACAGAATTCACACAATACCAAATACACAATGCGTACAGATTTAAAATATTAAAAAAAGACCATAAAAAGGTTTTGCCTGTTGTGGTAGCATCAAAACAAGGCAAAAACTTGCCATGTATTAATGCCTACCCATGCAGTGTTAAAACGATTGCCCACAGCTGCCGTAGAAGTAAATACTGACCTTCTGTGATGAGAGTACAGGCCCGTGATATGGCCGCTACCGTCACAACCTGGCGTGGGACATCTGCCGCAGATGCTTGGTTCATGACCTGACAAGGACGACAGAGACAGCACTTTTGCATTACAACTTCTACAATAAAAGATACACCAATGTACAGCTGCACAAATGATGAGGGACAACAAAAACCACAAAAAAGTGAAGAGAGTAATAATAATAATAATAATCATCATCATCATCATCATCATCATCATCATCATCATCATCATCATCATCATCATCATCATCATCATCATCATCATCATCATCATTAAAAATGTCAAAAACACACCAATATTAGGTAGGTTGGGTTTGGGCACGCCACAGGCTGCGACTACGCCTAGGGGAGGTGGCCCAGAATTACGCGATAAAAAGGGACAACAAAGTGTCCAAAACATGTTATATGAACTTCGTGTACACAACAATCACACATTCATAACTCAAACATGTGGTAAAAAGGCATATTGCTATTTAAAAACAGAAAACAAATCACAATTTTATTTCTGATTTTTTTTAGATTGAATTTTTTTTTGGGGGGGGGGGGTGGGGGGGTGGGTGTGTGTGTGTGTGTGTGTGTGTGTGGACACTTTATTGTCCATTTTTAATCGAAAAATTCTGTCCGTCTTCCCTGGGGAAGGCATAGTCGCAGCCTGTGGCACTCCCAAACCCAACCTACCTATTACTTGTGGTTTTAAAAATAAAAGTTTGCTAACTGGAGTTCCCAGAGAAAACCCCCCGAGATGTTGCCCCATTCGAAAGTAAATAATATTCGGAGAAATATAATGCCCAGAGGCAGGATCGATTCCACACCGGTCAGGCACCATTGGTTTTTAGCCTGAGGACAAAAAAAGCTAGTCCCGTCTTAGACCAAGCGCGACAACACTCGCACAACTGCATCCTACACCAATTTTTAAGCGAGGGAGGAAACTGGAGTACCCAGAGAAAACCCTGAGTGACCTGAAAAGTCACACCCTCTCCCCTGTTCTCTATAAAACCTCCTATTCTTAAATAGTCTCCCTCAAAAAATTATGAAAATAACAACAAAAAAAAGAAGAAAAAAAAGGTAAAATTAAAGAAGGCAAGACAAATGAACAGGACATTGAGCATCTCGAGTGCCAGCACTATGAAGAAGAAAATAGATTTTAAAAAATCCTATCCTATCCTGTAACTTGGAAGTCGTAGGGACACCACAGATGATCGTTTAACCAGCGTACACCGTCTTTTTCTGTCCTCAGCAACGCTAATGTCTTCGCTCAGTGTCAAACCAAAGAGCTTATTACGGAAAGAGGGGGAACTTCCATTATGTCATATACAAAAATGCGAGACGCTCTCACGGATTATTTCCCTTTGCTCGGGCTGGCTATATTTCATCATCTGCTATATGAATGATCTGTGCGTGGTAACTTATTGAGCCTATGAGATTGCAAAAGAACATTTTTATGACAACGTTTGCAAAAACCAAACTTTTAACCATCATTATTATTAACATTCCGCTACTGCCGTCTTTTTTAAAATGTTTACTTATTGACATTTATTAGGTGCTTTTATGCTGCTTATGTGTGTATGTCATAGGTTCGTTTTCTGCCCTGGAATTTATTATTTTTTTAATCAACGACAAATATTTTAAAATTAAAATATGCATGACAGACTGTTTCATTTATCCGAAACTGTGTAAATCCGTAATCGTGTGAGACAATTTTTGACAATTTGACGATTTAATGCATAAACGGCCTCTGGCCCATTGCATACACACGTGCAAACATGCACGGCCATACTCACTTTCACACGCATATTCAAGCGTTGGCAAAAATGTTGCAATTGCAATTGGGAAAAAACTATAATCAATAGATAAATGTTGCTGTTAGGAAATACGTAATTAAGCACAGCAGAATTATAAGAAGGAGCTTTCTGTATACAAACGGTAGCTGTTATTATTATTATTATTATGATCACCACTATCATTACCACCATTATTATTATTACTATTATTACCACTATTATTATTATTATTATTATTATTATTATTATTATTATCATCATCACTGTTATTGTTATTGTTGTTCTTCTTCCTCTTAATCTATTATGTGCTATTTGTTACTTTGATATTCCAGTGATGAATATTCATATCCAAAATTTTCAGAGACACATGCAAGCCATCCGTGATAAAACAACTTTAAGAAGCTAAATTAAATAAAAATAAAAAATAAAAAATAAAAAATAAAAATAAATATATTTTTTTATCCTAACAAGTTCTTGCGACGCAAAAATGCATGGTGGACATATTTGCTTAATAAACGAACCTTACTTGGGTCTTTCCATCGAAGTAAACAGGTTACTGAGAGAGGTCGACTAGATAGAAACCGGTCTCTAAGGTCAACATACATTGGACATTCATATAAAAAATGGTGTTCATTTTCAACAACAATTTTGCAGAAGGTACAGTTCTTTGATCCACCGTTGTTGTCGTATCTGTGGGTATTGTTGTTGATTGGCAGAACTCCGAAACGGAGCAAAGATAAGGCTACTCTGAAGCAGTAAATATCTATGTCGACAATGTAAGCTTCTTCTGCAAATTCAGTTTTAAATGATCGAAAAACATCATAGCGTTCTCCATCACGAATCGCAGCAAACCATTCTTGTTTATAAATGTCTTGTAGTCTGTTTTTAAATCGTTTCAAAAAAGAATTAATGTTCCCCACACCCTGTTGTAGCCAAACATAGTTGAAACCACAATTACCCAGTAGCTGCCGAATATTAGACACCCTATCTTGAACTGAGAGTGAATTTACATTTAGATGTGAAAACAGAGTTTTAGACATAATATAATAATCAATCAGACTGGAACCAGACTGGCCAACAAATGTACATGCATCATCAAAGCCGTTATCAATAAGGCCATTCAAAATTATACAATCAGTCATGTTACAAAAATCAATGAGCTGATCGACAAACACATTGTTTCCTGAATCTTGGGAAGATCGAGGGAAAACATCAGCATCGGGACTTGCCAAAACATCAAAATCATCAGAATTACCATTGCTGTTTTTAGCTCCAGTGCGGGCATTGAAGTCACCGCACAGCATGAGATAAGTGTCAGCGTGTTTGTCGTAGAGCTCTAGTAGACATTTATCAATCGGTTCTAAACCAAAACCGTTTTGTGATATGTTCCAGAATTTGGAATCATTAGGCGGAAGATAGCAAGCTAGGAGAATTACATCCTTGTCCACATTCATTACGTTTTTATCAAGCTTTAGAACAACAATGTTCTCTACCTCAGTGCCAATTCTATGTACATAGGTTGACAATGATTTTTTAACCAGCACCATCACCCCGCAAGCAAGCCTTCCGTGTTTTGACAACTTATGCGCATCAGCACCATATATTTCGTATTCAGGTAATACATTTATATTAAAATCTGATTTTAAGTGAGTTTCAGTGAGACAAATGATATCGAAAGTAGAAATGTATACAAGAAATGCCGCATTATCCAAATTTTGTGCCAAGCCTCTAATATTATAGATTAGGAATTTCAGGTTATGTATGCTTGTATAATCATCGTTTTCAGTAGTATCATGGGCTCCATTCTCATTTATATTATCACTACCTTCACTTGCGTCACTATTATCAATAAAATAATGTTCTTCATCTGCCTCGTTATGTTCGTCTTCACCACCATCATCGACATCACCATCACCAACGACGCTAACATCATTACCGTCAATTTCAGGGGTCAAACTGCCGTCGTGAGCAAAACCATGGCGATGCTGTGCGGTATCCTGGGCCAGGCCGATTACCTAGGTGTTGGTTGTCATGTCAGCATTTGACATCAGTATAGTAGTTGTCTTACCAGCTGTGTCTTTACCAGTCAGGCAGTCTTTAATGCTGGTCTGACGGCCTCCAGTAGGCCTTGGACAGAGACCGCGAGTGTTGTCATGTATAGTTACCGTGCGTGATTGTTTCCCTGGCGTTACTGCGCGCCCTGCACCTGAACTTGTTTGCTTGTCTGAGCTCGAGTCACGTATGGTGACATTGTCAGCCACAGCGCATGACCCTTGGCACGAATCTTTGTCAGTGGAAGGTTTATATTCTTTTGACAAGGCACTGTCTAGGGTGTCTGCTTGGTTTCCGTCATGGTCTTCGTGAGTGACAGTCTGGAGGTCATGGTTCTCGTCAGTGATTGCACCGTCTTCAGAGTTTAAGTCATTTTCGTTATGATTACCTATGTTCATGTCTCTAGCATCAGCGTTTCCATGAGATACAGAGTCTTTCGTCTGACGTCTTTTTATTTCGTAGCTCTTGTCTGTAGTGTCAGCGTTAACTACATTTCCAGCGTCAATGTCTTCGCCCGTCCGTGTTCGCTTCCCTATCGTCAGTGTTTTCTTCTAAGTCCTTGTCCCCATTGTAAACGTCAATTTGTGTGTCACTGTTTTCAGCTATTGTGATATCGTCAACGTCGTTCTCTCCAAGATTTTCATCAACAGTGTCAGTGTCTTCAATGATGTCATCCATCTCTTCGCTACCTTTGTTCTTGTTCGCGTCAAGTGTATCGTCACAGTTCACTAAAGAGTCCGAGTCAAGTGTGTCTTCGTGTTGACTGTGTTCTGTTCCGGAGGCCTCTGGCTGTCTGGTCTGGTGTTCCTGGTTACCTCCGGTGTTCCTTGCAGTGGAATGTGCAGCAATTGTGGATTTGCCGTGATGGGGCTTCCCCGCGCCGCCCTGATGTCTTCGTGACGATTGTTGAGGAAAGGTGTCGCCTTGAGGTCGCCTAGTGTGTTTTTCTCGTGATCTGACTAGCGCAACAGCTTCACTGTAGGAACGCTCTCCGGGTACGATTGGCTTATGGGCCTGGATCACGACATTACGTCTGGGCGACTGTCTTGTTCTACAGTCCACATCTTGGGGATGACTCCAATATTCTCCTTGACTTGCAGTAGATCCGTGTGCTGCTTTAGTGTACCCAGCGTAGGCTTCCAAAGCGTGATTGACACCTGGAACGTTGGGATGGGGCCATTGGGCAGATGGAATGATGGGATACGGGAAGGTGGAAAGCACCGGGAACTGAGTGAGAGCTGGAGACATTTGGTATTGCATGTTAGAATTCGGAGCTGTAGCGACTTGGCGGTTCACGCCATTGGTGTTGGATGAGCTTTCTGCTGAGAGATAGTTCTGACTGTTGGTGCGCTGGTTGGATTGCAATACCCCAAAGTGCAGTGTGTTTGCCGTAGATGATGTGTGCGAACTCTGATCCCTATTGTCTTTGACGTATAATTTGCTGCCTTTGTAATACGCTACCTTTCCCTGCAGTTTATACATTTGTAACTTCTGTCTCTGCTTCACCGTGAGATCAGCGGTGATCTTGATTCCTCGGTCTCTGAGTGTTTTACGTAGTTCTGCGTCGCTCAATACGTCGATTTTATCACGTAGCCTAGAGAATGAGACGATGATAGGACGAGCTGTTCCCTGACCCACTCTAAAAGCGGCCTCGAAATCAGACTCCCTCCAATCGCTGAACCACGAGTGCGCGTTCAAAAGTTCTACGATGATTTCCAAGCAGGCGCGGCTGTCACCTCTGGCTTCCCGAATGCCAATAAACTTCAAATTGTGTTTACGGTTTTCCGCATCAATTCTGTCCATATCGTCTTCCATGGTGTTCATTTTTGTAGCGATGTCTTGCTGTGTGTTCTGCAGTGCCTTGACTTCTGACCTCATATTCTGTGTGTCTTCATATAGTCGGTTAATGTCGCCTTGCAATCCCCTCATCGACTTTTCCAGGCGGGAGAATTTGTCGTCGATTTGACCGCTTAGTGAGCGCTTTGTGTCTCAATTTTATCGAGAATCTGGGTAAATCTTTTTTCGAGAACATTCTGGAATAGTGTGGCTTGTTGCCAGTCAGTGTTATCGCCCGCGTGCATGAATGCTGAATGTGATGGCAATCCACGTTGCGAGAGATGCTCAGTAGCACTGTGTAACTGGTCCATATTACTACAATTCCACGTGTTAGCCATGAAGTAACGTTGCCGTACTTCGCAGTAAAATTAATTACTACAGGTGTCAACAACTTTGGCTGTATTCCGTTCAGCACGTGACAGAACGCTTCGTCGCTGTGTCTTGCCTGGTGCTGTGTACAAACTGGAAAGGAGTGGGTTTGTGACGGCAAGGGGGTGGGAAAGGAAGAGAACGGGTCACAGCATAGTAACACAGTAGCAGTGGGTATGCGGGTGGGCGAGGGGAGAAGGGGTGGGGGGAAGTAGGGAGGAATTAAAATGGCAAGTTACATATTATAAGATTTTCACCAAAAGCAGAGTCAAAGCACAATACTTTTATAAATTTTTAAGCACTATATCCAGCCGCTATCACACAGCGGAGGAACAACAAGGACGGAGTTGCAGAAACAGGCGAAAGTAGAACTTATCTTGACGAGGAATGTTCGAGTATCGAGAATTGTTATCAATTATGTTTCAATAAAAACTGACCTCAGCACGACGACCATTGCTGCATAAATCTTCGTTAGAAACCAACTGAAGCAATGAAGATAATTTCCACTGATTCACATCCTTCACATGCCTTGTAAGTAGAGTTGAAAAAAGAGCACTTAGTCCAAAGCATACAGCAAACCCTTTGTAATTCGCATTCCGCATAATAGTTACGGGAGCTCAACCGTTCCGATGTTGACACCTCGGAAGCCAACGCTCGAATCGTAATCGTGTGAGAGAGAGAGAGAGAGAGAGAGAGAGAGAGAGAGAGAGAGAGAGAGAGAGAGAGAGAGAGAGGAGAGAGAGAGGAGAGAGAGAGAGAGAGAGAAAGAGAGAAAGAGAGAGGGGGTTGGGGGAAGAGAAAGCTCTGTCATTCAAATTAATCACAATAAAGCACAATAACAAAATGTTTCACTAATAGTGTGAATTTAATTTATATCAGGTGTCCCCCTACCCCCCAACCCTCTCACCTCCCACATCACTGGCTTAATAACATCAGTCACTTGATGGAAAATAATTAATTAATCAGACAGAACAATCAGAACCTAGACTACAACATTCCACGCAATATAGATCTAATGCGCAGAAATTCACAGATCAGAACAAGGACTGAGTTTATACATTACAATTTTTTTTTCCCGTTTACACTCAAACGAAAAGGGATTACAACAGATCAAGGACCATTTTTGTGCCTAGGTAAGGGGTTATCTTGCACAGTATTTGATCACGAGGAGAAAACAGACTTAGTCTAATTTAACTTGTTAACATAAGCAGTTTGACGAAGCCAAACTGCCAATCTGGCATCTACTTTTGGAATATAAGCACAAATATAGTCAAACAACCTAGCAATAACGTAAACAGTGAGCGACCTGTTAAACGTAAACTGTCAGCAAGCAAACTGTTTTGGATTTAGCACTTAGGTATAACATGAATCATTCAAGCCGCTCTCCGATTGTTTTAACACTAACAACACTGCAGCAGTCTTAGTTTAGGCCTACATAAACACAAAAAAATGAAGTTTTTCAATTGCAATTTACCTTTCTTGTCTCTTGGAAATTTGAAAAAGGACTTGCCAACACAACTTTTTTTGTATCTGGCATTATGGCAATTGATGGCTGTGCAAAAGTCACCGCCCTGTTTCACTCGGTCGCCTTTTGACTTTCTGCCACGAGCCATTTTCAGCATGTCGACAAGGGAGCATAACTCGTACTTTTCGTCTCGCGGTTCTGTACCAAGTTCCCCCTCTTTCTATCATTAAGCTCTTTGGTCAAACCAGACCATTCTCGAATGTTATCCTCCCACCTCTTTTTCTGTCTGCCTCTTCTTCTACCTCCTTGCACTGTGCCTTGCAGGATGGTCTTTGCAATAATAAATGGTTATTTTCAAAAAACAAAACCAACAACAACAATGCTTGAATACTGAACTTCATCATCCACACCCCTCCTTTGGGAAATACAGCAGGTGGAGATTGCCATCCTAGGAAAGGGAGAGAAAGAAAAGTAAGTGACAGTCAACACAAGGTAAAGAAGGGTCCCGAAAGACCAACAGTGCACTCACCGGCACTATGGATGCTCTCAGCGGCGCTGCTGTCAGCCATACTGCTGCTGGCAGAGCTGTAAATGCTGTCGCTGGTGTTCTCGTCATCACCCAGGTGACCGGGCCCCTCTGCTCCCCCCAAGCCGTGTTGCTGGGACGCCGACATGCTCCACTCCGCCAGCACCTCAAAGGCAGCGGCCTCCTCCGCCCGCAGGTCTTCATGCAAGAAGGTAGATGTGGAGGCAGGGGAGGAGGAAATGGCCGTGGTGGGTGGTGGCATCTGCCGGACCTGAATCTGCAACGGCTGAGAGAAACTGGTGCTGGCCGCATTTTCGGACGCTGGGCTGATGGGGCAGGGGATGCCCACTAAGGACCCCCGTTGTTGCGGGGGTGCCGAACACGCTAGTTGGATCAGGGTCTGGGCAGCTGGAGCCACACAGTTGGGAGAACTCCTGGCAGGGACAGTACAGTTGGGAGAAGTTCTGGCAGGGGCTGGGGGTATTACGGATGAGGCGGGCATTGGGAACATGACTTGGGGTTGACCCACTAACGGTGGTTGACCGACATCAGTGAGCGCTCTGGCTGCTGTCAACCGATCTTGGTTTTCCTGTTGAGCAACCGGGGCGCCTGAGTAATATACTCCAGATATCCGGATCTGGCTCGGCCTGTCCTCCTCTTGCGGCTCCACTTTGGGCTGCACGGGCTGAGCCGACATCTCCTCATCCTCCTTCTCCACCTTCACTTCTTTGTCCTCCACATTGCCCGGATCGTCCTCCATGGGCTCTGTCTTTATACCAGAAAATTCCCCGATAATGCTCCACTCGTTGTTGATCTGATTGCCTTGGCTCTCTTTAGCCTTCTTTTGCTCCTCCTTTCCCTCGTCTTCACATTCATTCCTACATTCTACTTTCTCTTCCTTTTCTCCTTCTGTTTCTACTTTCATGTCTTCATGGTCTTTCTTACAGTCGCAGTCTGACTGACTGGCTGCAGGGACGGTGGCTTCAGGCGCCACGTCCTCCACCACAGTGCTGTGCGGATGTTTGCCGTCTCCACCTTTCTGAATGGTGGCACACTGCTTTTGGATCTTGAGCAGAATATCGGCATCGTCACTGTCTACCTCACTGTCACTATCATCGCGTTCCACTGCCTCTTTCTTGACATCAACATCTTCTGCCTCACACACCTCTTTTGTGGGACAAGGTTGTTTGGAGGTAGATGAAGTAGTATCTTCGGTACCGGAGGAAACATTTTCAGGTGACCGTTTTGCGTTTTCTTCATATTCGTTATCTATTCTCTCTTCCTTAATTTTCACACTGTCATTTTCTTTGTTTCTACTGTCAGATTCTTTTTTATTGTCAGACTGTGATTTGGCCGTACCACCTTCCAAGTCCCCTGATAACGACCTGATGCCTAGAGCGGCCTGTCGGAAATACTCTTCCGTCTGTTCTTCGTAGTGGGGGTCGGAGGTATGTTTGGTACTGGGGGATTTCTTGTTACTACTGTCTGTGCTTGGTTTGCTGTCACTGCTTTGCTTCCAGTCTGAGGTTGTGGTGGTTATTTGTTGGGAGGCTGATTTGGCAGGCTGTGCGGTAGGGAAGGATTGTTCTTGCGGTTCTTTTCTCACACGTTTACCACCCTGCTGTTGTTGCTGGGGTAGCTGCCCTTGCTCCTGTTCTTCCTTCTCTGCCTTGCGCTTCTTGGCTGCCGCTGCCATTGGACAGGCTCCGATGCTACAACAAAAAATGTCAGCCTCAAAGGTGAATGAAAAAGCAAGATGAAGCCCATTTGTAACATTACTACCCTATGTCAGGGACTACAAAGCAATACTTTTACCCTCAACTTCAACCCACCAAATAAAAAATGTGTTGCGCCTAATGTGTACAATTGAAGTCAAGACTCAGAGTCGTATTGAGGTTGACCTTCGAAAAGTCAGAAGTATGATTTGCGGACAGAAACCATGATTCAGAATTAAAATAACTCACAATCAATCCACATATAAGCAACTGACATTAACACAACTGACACTAGAGGGGAAGGGGACAGAGTGTGATCACTTCCCTCACATCACCGACTGTACCACAATCACCAAGTTTCTTCTGCATCCTACATTATGCTGAGCTATAGGTATTGCTGAAAAAGGAATTTTGTTTCATGAAAGGGGTATGGGTGTGTGTGCGTCTCATAATGTGTACATGTAGTAGTGTACCACCTTCTAGAACCTACATTACAGCACACAACTTGCCCTAAACATATTTTTCTACAAAAAAGAAAACCATCAACGACCCTCTTAAACTCACCCTCTCTGCCCCTCTATGCCACATTCTTTTAAACAGCTATTCAAGCCTTCAAGAAGAAAATATGAACGCATCTTAAAAATAGAACATGCTTCCAAAGTTTGTAAGGCATACTTATTGCAAATAAAGCAACCCAATACAAGTTAAGTTGCAAAGATGAAGTGAAAGTGTTGTTCACACACACACACACCCACACACACAAACCCTAACCCTAACACACACTTGTTTTCACGGTGTTATTATGACTTTCCTCAAGCACCACATACACCACATACATTGTGTTGCCATAGGTCATAGTATGTCCCACTTTTTAAGTACTTTTAAGTGTTCTAACACTAACCCTAATCCTAGCCCCAACCCTTACCGTAACATAGCCCTAACCCTAACGGATCATTGGTTTGACGTCAAAACAAGGAGGCCTGTCAAAACAAGCTATGTAGATGTTCAATGATTTGTCCAAATAATGCAGAGTAAACAAGTACACACACACATCTACACAGCCAGGGCAATGAAATGAAAGGAAGCACTTGCTCCTCCTTTGTTCATCTACATAGTGGTTGAAAAGTAACTCTCTACTGACCAATGCTTACACCTAGTCTGTTGTTTTGGTGCTGCATTTGCATGAAACAGGTAACGTGATCCTTACATTGATAAATGTAATGGCAGACAGCAAAGTTATGAGCAATCTTCAGTAGATATTACTTTGTAACAATCTTCTACAATGATATACCATCTCTCCTTCAAAAACATCTACACTGTGCCACCCACCCTACATCTTTTCATCCATCTTTTGCCCTTCCCCTCATTCGCTCACTCCACTTCGGGACAACATTAGGCACCAAAGCAGAGAAAAAAGAGAACTACAATGATACGTACGACTTGTGTCTGCTGTATCGACTGATGATATGGCCTTGCCCCGAACAGCCCGGAAAACCACACCTGTCGTAAACATACCAGCACAACACTCCATGAAAAACATTAGTTACAAGTGAGGTGGTGGTAGCAGTAGTAGTAGTAGTAGTAGCAGCAGCAGTAGTAGCAGTAGTAGTAGTAGTAGCAGTAGTAGTAGTAAGAAAAAAAGACATATTTTATTCATCCCCAAAAATGACATTGGAAAAGTTACCTCTGGTGATGCAAAACAAAAAGAATAATATAAGAAATAACACAAAATGATGACAATGATGATAATGGTGATGATGACGACAATTATGATGATGTTGATGATGACGACCTTGATGAAAAATGAAGGAACATATGTAAACATTGGTCAACGCAAACACTGCACATTGAAGACTTAGTTAATAATATCAATTATGTTGATATTATTATTATATTACTCCACACCTCTTTCAGCTCTTCACAGGCACACGCCTCCGTCCAGTCCATGCAGGCATGCATCACTGACGTCAAACAATGGATGTCCGAAAACCGTCTAAAGCTCGATCAATGATGACAAAACTAAAGCGCTCTTGATCAAAAAGAAATCAGACAAATCTGATTTACCAAATAGCATCACAGTAGAAACCTCATCCATTTCATTTTCTGACCATGCCCGCAACTTAGGTTTCATTCTGTCTTCTGACATGTCACTTGACCAACACATTTCCAACATATGCCGCTCTGCCTATTTCGAAATTCACCGCATTAGCTCCATCCGACAATATCTTACAACCGAAACAACCAACACTCTTGTCTGTGCATTTGTTCTATCCAAACTTGACTACTGCAACTCTCTCCTCTCTGGCTCCCCTCTCTACCTTTTTGAAAAACTTCAGAAAGTCCAAAACTCTGCCGCCCGCCTTGTTCTTAAAGCTAAAAAACGAGACCATGCCACCCCTCTACTTCGATCTTTTCATTGGCTCCCTGTTCGAGCTCGCATCTTGTACAAGCTCTCAACTATTGTTTTCAAATTCTTCACTGGTTCTGCCCCTTCATACTTTACTGACCTTCTCTCTGTCTACTCTCCTGCAAGACAACTCC
Organism: Oncomelania hupensis; assembly: GCA_036898135.1. Taxonomy (NCBI): domain Eukaryota; kingdom Metazoa; phylum Mollusca; class Gastropoda; order Littorinimorpha; family Pomatiopsidae; genus Oncomelania; species Oncomelania hupensis. The sequence continues at coordinate 77,663,855 of CM072516.1, forward strand.
GCTCTTCTTCTGATACAAGACTGCTTTCTATCCCCCGTGTTCACTCAAAGACCTATGGTGAACGATCTTTCTCTTTCTCTGCTGCAACTGCCTGGAACTCACTACCGATGCAACTCCGACATGCTCCATCACTTTCTTCCTTCAAGCGCCAATTAAAGACCCACCTTTTTAACACGCAAACTCAGTAATTTTCACTCCTCCTCCCTTCCATCCCCATATGTAATCTTTTACCAAGTCACGTCATCTGTTCATGGATGGTGGCGGCACCGGCTCGGTTCTTGGTATTCATATTATCTTTTGCTTTGCATGGCTATGTTTTTACTGTAATTATTTAACCATTCGATAAGTGTATACCTGTTCTGTGTGTGTGTGTCTGTGTGTGTGTGTGGGTGTGTGTGTGTGTGTGTGATTGCACGTGTGTTGTCAAGCGCGGCGAGCTCGCATTCCTTACCGTTTGCGAGGTACCGCGCGATACAAATGTACTGTATTATTATTATTATTATTGATGAGAGAGGAAGATGTAAGTAAAACAAAAATATTTAAAACCTTGTTCATATGTCCAGTTACATAGATGCGAACTGGAGTAATTATTGTATAGGAGTAGAAGTAGTAATAGTAGTAAGTAGTAGTAGTAATTTTAAATAAAAATTATTAAATTTTATATAATAATAATAATAATAATAATAATAATAATAATAATAATAATAATAATAATAATAATAATATATTATTATTATTATTAAATTAATTCTAATAACAATAATAATAATAGTAAAATTTAAAAAATAACAAAATTAAAAAAAAATGACACAAATACTTCAGTAAAATAAAATTATTTTAAATAAACACAAGATGCAAAGTGATGAAATAAATTCATAAATAATAGAAATGAAATAAATGAATAAAAACATTAACAGCATTGTGCAGTTGCTCCATTTTACAATGTAAAACCGTTTCTCTGTCTAATCCCCTTACAGTTATACCTACAACTTTAGTGGTGGAAATTCAGGACTAATTTTGTTCTTAAAACCACTTATAAACTGTACTTGCTCTTTAACAAAAATTAATGCTATTTATTTGTTTATTTTCAAATAAAACCTTTTAAGGCTGCTGTTTTACAGTAAGTGCTATTTGAGAACTCGGGACTTATTTTCTGAGAGTACTGGATTAATCATTTGAACCAATAGCTGGGGAAAAGGCAGCCACTAACTTTGTTTTTAAATAATACAGTGATACCGCCCCCATCTGAAATATTCAACTTAGGCATCATGAATCAACTTGAATACATCACATCATCTTTAAAAATAACAAATTTTTCACAGAATGAAAAAAGAACACGACTATGGCAGAGTGTGAAGATAAACAGTATTGAGTAGCAGTAGAATTTTGTTTGTTTTAATGTCCTTTTCACCCAAAAGAAATCTTAATTATGATCAAACAACGTCAATTCTCGTAGATAATGACCAAACTGAAGAACCAATAAACGTTTTTGCTAGACTAATGTATACGTCAAAAATAATATTGCCCAAAGATATAACATTATTAGGCAGGCTATTATGCAGTTGATTGCATTCAAATAAAACAGGTTTGAAAGAAAACATTTCATTACATATACATTTGATATTCTTTTACAATATTTAGGTTTTATTAAATTTAGATATTCTATATAAGCCTTTGTCATTACAGTCCTGGGAATTGCATTATGTTGTTCAAAGAATTTATTAAAATGACATTTGGTTTTAACTTCCGTTTCAGTTAAAACATGCATCTCTTAAACTGACAGGATATATTTAATTTTACTGTATTATTATTTTCGGCTCCATTTTTTGCAGCTGGGTCAGCCCAGTCATTAAAGAGAAAACCACAATGAGAAGGAACCCAACAAAAGTTAACTTCTGTTCCATTAATTATGATACTATGAATCAAGTTCTTAATTTCAAAAATTATTTCTTTCCTTTCTTTACTGTTATTAAAATTTAGTGCCTCTAAAACTGATTTTGAATCAACAGATATAACTACATTATAAAAATTTTAATGGTATATTTATTATTCTATTTAAAGACATCAGTATTGCTATCAATTCTGCAGTGAAAATGGAATATCCTTTTTTTTTTCCAAAATAAAATGATTATATAATTTTAAATTAAGGAATAACAAAAGCTGCTCCCGCATTACCATTTTCTAAGACCAATCCATCAGTTTATATCTTAAGTTGTGCTGAATACTTTTCATATAAATGATTACGAATATCAATTATCAGTAAACCAGAGTTATTATACTTAGTTTCATTCGTTAAAAGAATGTCATAGTTAGTTAGCATTTTTTGAAGTTCCTATAAGGTATTGGTGACACTATGTTCTTATTACATACAAAATCTGTTTTCTCAAGAAGTTTTGGAAGTATGTCATTTGTATAAGTTGCTGTCATTTGAAAACATTAAATTTGTTTGTGAATGTTTAGGATAATATATATCTGATCTTATATTTTATCCTAAACATTCACAAAAAAATTAAACTAGTAGAGGTAGTGGTGATGGTGATCATGGTGTTAGTAGTAGTAGTAGTAGTAGTATTAGCAGTAGTAGTAGTAGTAGAAGAAGCAGCAATATAACGCCAAGTAAACTACAAGAACTACAAGAAGTTTACATTCCATCATAACGGACTTTAAAGATCCTGACGCTCATGTCCTAGACGGGTGAGTGCCGGTAACAAGAACGCACCCAGCATGCACTTGGTCCTTCTCCCCCATCCCTGGCTTCACAGGATTGTGCTCAGTTGTCCGGGCGTCAGACCATGCGCCCAAAGGCTGCGGGTGGGCGTCTCGGGCGGTTTGAGTTAGATCCTGTATTGGCCAGCGCCTTGATCCTTAGGCTAAGGCGCCTTACAAATGACGAACATTATTATTATTGTGTTCATGAAGTATTTGACCACGCATCTTCGACAGATCCTTTTAACATTCACAGTGAGTGTTGTCCCACTGAAAACAATAAGCTTACCATAAAAAAATAACTTTTTTGCAAGTATAGTTATTTTTTAAAGGATTACATTCCGTAGTTTGTAGTGCCTATTAATAGCAACAGCCCTTGACTAGCCAGCCAGCCTTCTGCAGCTAAAAATAGCACCTACCAAAGCCGGTAAGACAGAACTGATTGTACAAATTACTGATAAGATTTTTGGTTTTAGGTTGATAAAATAGACCCACCCTACCCTAGCACCACATCATTCAAGGCATGTGGTTCACTCACAAATAGGGTCAAAGGCCACAGGGGCTATGGTATCCACGTATTGTTAAAAACAGGGCAAAATCAATCCCTGTCAGAACAATGGAAAATTCTAACTTTAGCAGTGGGTTTGAGCAACAAAGCCCACTTTATCATTGTGTTATGTCATAACAAAGCCCACTTTATCATTGTGTCATGTCATAACAAAGCCCACTTTATCATTGTGTTATGTCATAACAAAGCCCACTTTATCATTGTGTTATGTCATAAAGCCCACTTTATCATTGTGTCATGTCATAACAAAGCCCACTTTATCATTGTGTCATGTCATAACAAAGCCCACTTTATCATTGTGTCATGTCATAACAAAGCCCACTTTATCATTGTGTCATGTCATAACAAAGCCCACTTTATCATTGTGTCATGTCATAACAAAGCCCACTTTATCATTGTGTCATGTCATAACAAAGCCCACTTTATCATTTTGTCATGTCATAACAAAGCCCACTGTATCATTGTGTCATGTCATAACCATACACATTTTAGGGTAATCCCTTTTTGGCCAAAAGTAACCAAAGCCTACAAATAGGGACATTTTAAAAAAAGCACCACTGACTTTATTATACTACAGTGTGGCTCAAAAAGAACTCCCTATGGAAATTGCAGCGGGCCATTAGGAGCTGCTCTTGTCACAGTGAGATAAAATCAGATATCAAAAATGACGCTGTACCACTGTGAGGATGGCAATTCATTTTGCTGAGCTCCCTGCAAAAACACTACTATTGACCCCAGTTACAAGTTATTGTCAACAGGGATTTACTTTTCAACCATTCTGTACATTGACTGGGTTCACAAAGTCAATAAACGGACCTTGAATTGCCGTGAACAAGCACTTCATACATGGGGCAAAACAGGAAATAATTACATTGATTTTTTTGTTTCCTTTTCAAACACAAAGCCAATAGCTTTTGTTGGTATCTCCGTATCTTGAACTCTTAGCATAATTATTGTCAGGCTGCCTGAGAATTAAATGTGCTGTGACAGAACCAGGTTGTCAGTATCATTAAACTCAACGTGCTGTGACAGAACGATGTTGTCAGAATCAATACAGCGAGTCTGATGTCTGTGTTTGTTTTGTTCAAACTTCTACACTAGATGGTATGATTTTATGCTGTAACGTTTTACAATGAGGAAGCCTTTTTAAAAAATATTTTTTAAGAAAGGCGAAAAATTGGGCAATTGTGTACCACTTGTTTGGCTTTGTATTGTGCTTCCCTTCTGCATATATGGCACGATGATAGAAGTGTGTATTTATCCACATCTTTGAGGTAAAAACTCTTTAACAAGCATGTATGCAGCTTAAAATGGCGTTTGGTTCTTCAACGTCACCTTCTTTGAGTATAGCAAAGATCTCCTTCTATACCGTCTTAGGCACCACCTAATTCAACAGTGTTGTTTTACTGTCTATTTTAGCAGTTTGATTGCTCTGGTGGTTCAGTGTTGATTTAGGTCCCTACCCCTTGTTTCCTGGGATGGTTATCCCTGTCTGCCATATCGCCAAATGGTGGGTGTAGACGTTAAACCTCAATGTTCAACAGTGTCGGGTCACACACTGGTAACTCCATGTGCGACCGCCTATATAGGTAATGAGGGGAGAGAAGTCACCCGATGGTATTGGATTGTGTCTAAATGGCCAATACAGGCTCTCACTCCATCCAACCGAGGTGCCAACCTTCAGCCTCGTAATAGTTCATTTATACCCTCACATCTCTGCACTTTAACTTTGATGGAAGAAAAAGCGCGACTACACCATCTTGTAATATTATAATTAATGCCGACAGGACGAGACAGGAAATATGAAACATTACTCTTTATAATTAATAAGCTAAACTACTGACACAGTGCATAACAATAACTGAGCTGCTTGACGTCAACATTCCCTGCCTCTAAAAAGAAGTCAATGCTGGCACTAAACAAACACAGGAAATAGTCAAATAAATGGAGTCTCCTCATTAAATCATTACAATACTGTCTGCAAAATTTGTCAACGCTTTCTTGGTAGGAACCCACACATACACGCATGCACAAATGAGAATGCGTTGCATGCACGCACACAGTCATTCACACACCTATATGTGCACACACACACACACACCGTACGCAAAATTTGTCAATGCTGATTTGGAACACACTTTTGCATAATAAAAATGAGGGTGTGCTGCAAGAACACACACTTACTGAGTCACACACAGGCATGCACATACACACACACACCCCACTCTCGTGTATACAGGTGCAAGTTTCTTGCATGCAAAATTTAATAAATGATGACTTTCATACACACACACAGTCACGCTCTCTCATACCTACACACAGACACACACATATACAGACACAGACAAACTCTCTATCTCACACACACAGAGCTATGCTCTCTCACACATACGCACACACAGACATATAAACACACACTCTCTTTCTCACTCACACACACATACACACACGCGCACATTTTTAAAAAGTTATTTATTATTATTTATTATTGGGTATTTGTATAGCTGGCCGTTACAGGATCTAACTCAAGCCGCCCGAGGCGCACATGCACGAACGAGAGAGAGAGAGAGAGAGAGAGAGAGAGAGAGAGAGAGAGAGAGAGAGAGACAGAGAGAGAGACAGAGACAGAGACAGAGAGAGACAGAGAGAGACAGAGAGAGACAGAGAGAGACAGAGAGAGAGCAGGGAAGCTGGCATTTTGTGTAAGGAAATGAAACTATTGATGTTTTAGCTGCCAAATGGGTCATATAAATAATGTGCTGTATAGAATAGGACAATGATTAAACATGGCAGGGATTCAGGTCACCAGACCTACCCGGGGGCTAACAACCAGCTTTCACTCGATTGAAACAGGGTTTAATCACATTTTATTTTACTATCATTGCATGTGTGGCAAACAAAGGGGAAAAAAAGGGAAGCACCCTCCGCTTCCCCCCTGTCCCCACTTTTCATGGCAGGTAAGAACACCAATGTGGGAGGAGTAAGTGAGAAGTTAAGTACTTGCATTCCATTAAATTAAATATCATATCGTTTGGAAAAAAAAACAACAGGACAAAGCGAGGAAACTGGGGAGTGGTAGGTGGAGGTTAAGGGGAGGAGGAAAGGACAGGGGGAGAGGAGGTAGGTAGAGAGAGATTGAGACAGAACAGAGCACATCATCATCATCATCATCATCATCATCATCATCATCATCATCATCATCATCATCATCATCAATCAATCAATCAATTATGCACCCCAAGCTGATTAAATAGCAGCAAACATTATTTTTATTTTTAGTTTCAATTTTGTCCCAACCATTTGTAAGGATAATTGGGCAAACTTTGTGCATCATCAATGCGAGGTGCATAAATGTTAGCTTTATTGATCAATTGTGATCAAAACAAAACAGCATGGCACTTTATTCACCACTATGTGAGAAACACCTCACATCAGCAATATTTCAGCCAGACGTTACCACTGTCTCAAATGTGTGAAACATTGATGATGTTGATGATAATGAAGATGATTGTGATAGTGACTACTCAGCCCCCTTATTATTGTAACTCCTTACAATTTCTATCTCTTTTCATTCCCCGAACAAAGCCTAAAGCGGAAACGATAGAGGACAACTTTTTTTTCAATCAAGAATTTTCTTTACCACCTCAAAAGTGTTTGTTTGTGTTGTTTTTTTTTTTAAACAAACTTTTTACTTGTCAATAGAAGACAATTACATTAATTATTGCTTTTATACGATTTTCAGATGACGTCATTTGTGCTCATAATTAAAATTACTTCACACAAGCATGACTTACACAAACAAATTCCAACGAGACCAACATTCCAGAAAATGTTATGTGAAACTAAAGTATTTTACACTAAAAACAAAATACTACTGATACAAATAATAATGTATTTAAAAAATACTGGCATAAAATACATGTTACAATAAATAACTTATTTAATCACTTACAATATCAACTCCGTTCTCTCCACTCTCCCCTATACTCTCCTCAAACAAAATTACACAACCATCATCTCTTAACTAAATATTCAAAGCTTATTGAGTCCATCTGTTTATTTGCCTGACACATCCAATGCCTCACTCCTCCTACACTCACAGATTGTTGTGTTTATCAACCTTCCCGATTACTTTTCAAAAATTCATCTCTTCTCACTGTTAAGTATTCCTCAATTCCTTTGGGAAAGGAGGTGTTTTTGCTCCCACTCTGTGGAAACGATGATGGAATGTGATTTTTTGAATCTAAAAACCCACTATTCTCAAATAAAAATTAATTTTTGAAATTTGGAAGTAAATAATTAACGAGTGGTGGATATGGTGGGTGGTTAGGGTGGTGGTGATGGTGTGGGTGGGTAGGCGGGTTGCGTGGTGGGGTGGATACTTGTGTGATGGTTTTGGGGTGTGTGGGGTGTTGATGTCAGAAAAAAGTAATTTAAAGAAATGAAGTTTAGGTAGTTTCTATTTCTTGATGTTTTAATATTTAAAATACCTAGGGTGAGGACACCTTTTGTTCTCAACATTCATTCACAGGTGAATCCCCACAGCCCACATCCTCCCGACTCAGAGCGTCGTCTGCATTAGATATTTGAGGAAGAGGGTTAAACGCGTGAGGTCTTATTTTTTTAGTCCCATAAATTAATTTTTTTTTTTTTTTTTTTAACAGAGCTATTATAGTTTTCAATTTTGTATATTTATTCTTAAATGTAAGTAGTCAATGTTAATTTTATGCTTTTGGTTAATGTTTGTATATATGTTTTTTGTTTAAATATGTTTTATAAATACTATTTGTTTATTTAATATTATATACGAATTTTTGTGTTTGTTTTAGCTTGCTGTATAATTCTGTGTGTGTTTTTGTAGGCATGTGGTGTCAGATGTATGTGTTTTTTTTTTTTTTTTTTATACACATGATTTTAGTGTGTTGTACAGTCTCTTATTGTGCGAGACCTTGTGTGAGAGTATGCGTGTGAGCGCTTTGAGCAGACTTTTAGTTTGGAATTGCGCTTTATAAAATAAATTATTAATTATTATAATATCATTTCCAACTATTTTAAAGTATTTGCAGATTATTATCTGGAAATATAAAAAATCACTTTACTGGAAAACCACTTAAGTAGACTGAAAACATGTAGCTCGTAATACAGGTGTTAGACAACGACGATGACGATGAAGATGATGATGATGATGATGATGATGACAGTCTTTTAAGGTGCAGTAATCCTTGAAACAGTCATGCTCAAATCACTCGATCAACAACAACAGGAGAATAATTGTAACATACAATAAATAAGGCACTCAATATTTCATTCATAATCTATTCACACAATTAGGAGATATTAGGACATTAAAAAAATTACAATCAAATCACACATAATGAACCTTAGAACAGAACGGGGGAGAGGTGGAGGAGAGGAGGGGGGAGAAAGAGGAAGGGGAAAGAAAGATTTCATTAACACCATGTCATAAAAGTCTACCGACAGACTTCGCAATATTTTTCACAACTGCTGTTAAGATTGTCTGTGATGTAAGACATGGTCTAAAGAATGTCCGCATTCAGTCATAGTGTGTTCTTGGTTTTCATTCATACCATACATACATACACACATACATAAATTAAATGAATAAAATAAATAAATAAGTGCATACATAAATAAGTGCATACATAAACAAAAGCACAATACAAACTGTGACTATAAAATATGCCAAAGTCAACTCACCCAGAGGTACTAGGAGGATCAGTGGAGGCTGATGGTATCTCAACCTTTGCTGTTATTTCTGTGAACGGAAACCATCTCTGTTGACACTACTCAAACTTTATTTATTTATTTATTTATTTTATCAGGACTACTATTTTATCATACTACTGCAACTATTAACAATAATATCAAGTTTTTTGTAACACACAAATCCTCCACCCCCCCCCCCCCCCCCCCCCCACACACATTTTTAGTTCAAAGCACACTAAACACGTATTTTCAAAAGGCCAAATTGTGTTAACACTTCATGTATTTATTTTTTAGTTTGCATTTATTTAATTATTTCTAAAAACATCTCTGTTCACAGTACTCCATATACAAAACTTTTACAAAGCTCAGGCAACTTATTTATTTACTTTTGGTCTTTAAGTGATTGGCAAACATTACTGTTCAAAATTCATCCAAAATGCAATTAACCAACATTATACTTCTGATTTTCACAAATCTAAAACATATTTGATTTGTTTCTTTATTTTGTACGATTATTTACCAATCTACTTATTTATTTGTTTATTTATTCATTGCAGAATTTACTTATTTATTTATTACTTAAGACATGTGTTAATCTTTGTTCTGTTAAAAGTGTGTTAATCTTTGTTCTATTAAAAGTTTTATAAGATTACATTGACTTTATTTTTGGTGCATTTTAATATCTTTAAAAAAGATTCTACTAAAAATATAGATAAACAAAACATGTAAATAACAATCAACACTTTATTGGAAAAAAAAATCAATAAATGGTCCGAAAAACAATACACGTTCGATGATTTAGAAATTTGGTGAAGGATGAACCAATATACTATAAGAAAGGCAGAGTTATTTCTTGACTTCTGGCAAAATAAATCTTAAAACACAGATATAGGTAAATGAATCGAACTCAAACAGTAAACATTTGTGTTTTTACAAAAAGGCAAAGCGTCAATAACATTCAAAAAGTAAAAATAAAGTTTTCTATACGATCCTAAAGTTTAAAACAGTTAACACCCTGCCTTCTCCACCCCCCACCCACCCCCAAAAAATAAATAACACAAACATATTTTTTTATATTTCTGGCAATTAATTCCTTTCCGGAGGCATTAACCTTGAAATTCCATTAGCTTTCCGTTTGCTCTTTTTTTCTTCCCATGTAGTACAAATCAAAAAATTGTTCCTCCTCGTATGCTACAGTAAAAAAAAACATGGGCACAAAAGTTAAGGTTAATAACACAAGCCGGCACAACTTCACACAGCCCCGCACACCCTCACACTGGAGAAAGGAAAAGGAGAGGAAGAGAATCCTTAACAAAAATTAAATGAAATAAAACTAAAAAGAAATTCAATTACCCCAAACTTCATAAAAGCTATAAAGGTATAAAAGCTGTTGTTATTTTCCCTAACAAGCCACAAAAGTTTGGAGAAGAAAAAAAAAACTCCGCTAAAGCTGTTCTCCAGGAAAAATGGAAACAAGATGCATACATGTTCGGTTGCAGCACACACAAAAAACAACAACCCACAACAGACCTGCCTGCAATGCATGGTACTGCAGCCACAACATAATATATTCTCTACAGAGGTTACATCACGGAGGCTTTACGTACCCTCCACATCGTCCACTTTTTCAATGCCACTTTTTTTTTTTTTTTGGTGTCCCTTCTTTTTCTCTCCAATCAATACCACAAACTTGTCCGCTGCTGTTTAAAGAAAATGAAAACACTTTCGCTGCAAATAAAAACAGAGCGCTTTAACAGCGGTGTTCTTTTGTGTGTGTGTTTGAAAATTTTAAACGGCTTCACGTCACAACTCATTAAAATGATCTGGGAGGGGGGAAAATGGCGCATCGCAGACTTACACTGGAGGGGGGGACCAAAAAAAGTCTACGTCAGAGCCGCATGCTGCAAACAAGGGCATGTAACTACAGCGACAGGCTGTGACACCATTGTGGCGGTGGTCCATACACAAGTAGGTCAACAGTGAAGGAAGACGGTGGTCAAAAAGTAACTTTGCGGCAGAAGGGGAACAAGACAAAAAGCCGCAGTTGATGCAACATAAGGGGGGGACATAACTCCAGACCTCACCGTGACCCGTCTGGCACTAGGCAAGCCAAGCCGCTGTGTGTGCCACGGAGAGACCAAGCACCAGGAAGAAGAAAAGGGTGCAGAAGAAGAAGAGGAAAGAAAAAAAAAAGTTAAAAACCGCCTCCCTACTATACATCAGACACTCGCAGTGTGATCTCACCTTGCTTCCTCCTGCTCATGGTGGATGATGGTGGTGGTGATGGTGGTTCAGGCAGTCACGACTCTGGACTCTCTCTCTTTCTCCCTCCCTCTCTCTCTCTCTCTCCCCCTTGTCTAACTACGTCCTCAGGCCCCAATCCTCGTCACGCGGCCATTCACCTGGAACACCAATGGTCGTCACACATTTCACTGTTTCTTCTTGCGGTGTTCCGCCCACACACCTTTCGCATGGGCGAGTGCAGCACCACTTGTCAACAAAATCTGCGGTGTGGGTTAGTGTAGTACTAGCCGTCGTAGTACTAGGACTAGCATTACAGCATCGCCGTTAGTCAATACTATGGTGCTTTTGGTACCTGAATGAAGGCGTCAGACGGATCAATACAGCAGCGCAGCAGTCATGATTAAGCTGATAACATCCAGGCAATGACGACAACAGTAACAGTTGCACACAAAACCAACAAACAACGCTTGTTTCAGTCAAACTTTCCAATACAATATATATTTTTTAAAAACAAAAACAAAAAACTAAACTGGGTGCAGCCATTCCAGACTACTTTTTGTCCAAGATTTTTTTTGTGTGTTGTTGTCTGGGGCGGAGGAGTAGGGAAGGTGGAGATGAAAACCAGGGCAGCGGGTGGTGGAGATGGGCAGAGGGGGAGCAGCAGCAGCAACAGTGGCAGCTGATTTGAGTGCAGCAGCCACAGCCATTAATTATTAATGAGGCCTCACAGACCCAGACAGATCAATACTCTCTCGCTGTCGCTCACATCTCAATGCTAGCTCGGTACTGCCTCACTGTTGTCTTTTACTATGGCCTACTCTGCTACTCTACAGCTCTCTCTCTCTCTCTCTCTCTCTCTCTCTCTCTCTCTCTCTCTCTCTCTCTCTCTCTGCATAGTCTTGTCCTTTTATCTACGCGTCTCTCCTTTCCCTTTCCTCTCCCCTCCCCCCCTCCTCCTTACTTTAAAAAACCCTCTACCTGCATCCCATCCACTCCTCCTTTCCCCTCCATCTCCCTGTCTGTCTCTCCTCTTTACTAACGTCCTTAGTTTGTACCCTCTCCCCCCAACTTCCACCTTCCTCTTCTTTACTTTCCCCTTTCTTTCTGTGCATACCTCTAATACTCAGCTGTAATCTGTTTGCGCAAAGCATCAATGGTGAATAAACCACAGTTTAATATCAACTAATAATATTTTCTCAGTCTGCTCGCCTGGTCGCCATCCAGAATTATACTTCTGGGTGTACTCTTATGGCAGGCAGCCTCGTTTTGTTGTTAAATACATTGGAAATGTTGGGTTTTATTTGAAGACTTGTGTGTATCTGCCTTTTCTGTTCTGTTCTGCTTTGTTTGTCTTTTTCTGCATTGGTAAAATACTATTAAGCGTCGTGTTTTCCCCTTTTTTAACAAAGCCACAACTCTCTAATCTCCTCCACGTTCTGAACTAAAAATTTCGTCCGCTCTTCTCTTCTTTAACAGTGAGAATTAAGTTAAGACTAATTAAAAAAACAAAAACGTACGCTCTTGGTAACTTAATTTTCCGGCTTATTAATACAGATAGTCCAATAAAAACACTTTCCCCCCCTTTTGTTAGTGTTACCTTAATTTGAACTAATATTTTCTTCTGCCCGTCTGTGTATGTACTCCTGAGGGGTGTCGTACGCTGCGGCTACATGGCTGCGCTTTTGGTCTCTTTGCCTTGTTTTTTAATACAGATGGTCTAAGACTCTCTCCTTCCCCACTTGTTGGTGCTCACTTAATTTGAGCCAGTAGTTTCCTCTGGTCGTCTCATCACCTTCGTGTCCTCTTTTGCGGTACCACATGCTCTGGATAAATTGTTTAAATTTTGTTTTTGATGTGACTTTTTAATACCGATACTCTAAACTACTCATCTTCCCCCGCTTGCTATTTTTTTTTTTTTTTTTTTTTTGGGGGGGGGAACTTTTTTGTTGTTGTCTTCTTCTGCTGGTCTCCTCGTCATCCATGAAGTGATTGATGTACTCTTCTCTAAAACTGCTTGTCCTATCCTATCCCGTAACTCCAAAGTCGTTATGGCACCACAGATGATCGTTTAACCAGTGTACTCCATCTTTCTCTGTCCTCAGCAACCCTCATGGCTTTGCTCAGTGTCAAGCCAGTCCATTCTCGAATGTTGTCCTCCAACCTCTTTTTCTGTCTCCCTCTTCTTCTGCCTCCTTGCACCGTAAAACTGCATGCTCTAGATAACAAACAGTTACTCATTTTCTTTCATAATTTTTAGCGCCGATTGTCTAGATCTCTGATCTCACTTGATATGTCCTTCCCTCCCCCCCTCCCCCAGTGTTCCCTCCACACACAAAAAATGAGAGTCCTTGGGACTCCCAGGTATAAAATTTTAAGAGTCCTTGTGCAAATTTTGAGAGTCCCCAAATCGGTGGATGAACGGGTTTTGGGCCCAGACAACCAAGTCAGAAGTGACATGATCGTGTATGATAGAATCAAAGAATGGATTAACGAAGATTTCTTTTGTTCAGTGAATGTATTGCTTGGAGGAAGTTTACAATGCGCGCGCATGCGATTTTTAAGGACGACAACTCCCGACACAATCTTTAATCGTCTGCAATGGCAGTCTCAGTTGGGTTCTGATTCTGATTATGCCGTGAATTAGTTCGCCACTCGTTGGTCGTATTTATGACTTCAGCGATTCCAAAAAAAATGTGTGCTTCCACAGGACGCACACATGCAAATTTTCCTGCGTCATTTTTCATATTTTGTGCGTAATTGACGCACTACTGTGCGTAATCGGGAACACTGCTCCCCCCTCCTCTTTCTGTCTCTCTATCTTCTGCCATAAGACAGCAGCAGAATTGCAGCAAACAGCTGATATTATCACATGTTACATTTAAAACAGAGCCTTCCATTGATTGTATTGATGTGTGTATCAAATTCCCTGACATCCCGTCTTCACAATACACTCCTTATATGAACCAGCTTGTTTTCCTTTCAAACGTCTCTACAATTCAATTCTCCTCTGAACATGAAATGACATTTTCGCATCTCCGATAATTCAGTGTTTTTACAATAACGCTGCTGAGGAGAACCTAATGGTAGGGAACCGAAGGGAGGTAACCTAAGGATCAGACGTCACTAGGTCTAGGTTTTCTGTATAAGTATTGCAAGCGCCACCATCTTACATCTCACACACACAACCTCTCCACACACACATTACACCTGTGTCACGTGATTACCATCACAAGAATGGTAAAGGCTCAAATTTCACCCTTATTTCTAAACATCTCATACAATAATCCGTTTCATTAGCCATATCTATCTATCTATCTATCTATCTATCTATCTATCTATCTATCTATCTATCTATCTATCTATCTATCTATCTATCTATTCTATCTATCTATCTATCTATCTATCTATCTATCTATCTATCTACTATATATATATATATATATATATATATATATATATATATATATATATATATATATATATATATATATATATATATATATGGCAAACTAGGTTGAATGGTATCGATGTATGGAAATTAGCACTGTGTCACATTACAATTACGAGTAGTAAAGGCTCAAATATCACCTGGTGAGAGGAAAAAAAATAAATAAATACTTTGACTCAGGTATCAGTCCACCTCTGAAACCGAAACCAAAACCAAACACAATACGACTATCAAGAATAAATCTGATTCCAGAGAAATTTGTAACAAACGAATCTTGTCTTTTTTTCCAAAGCGTTTCATGAGTTGTACCAACAGACAACTGACCTAAATCGTTTACTTTAACAATGGAGGGTTTCATTTAATACTGTATGCAAACAGCAATTTTTTTTGTCATTACTGTAATACTTACCCCCCACCCCCTTCCCTCCAACCCCACCCTCGACACCTTAATGGAGAGAATGCTGAAAGCAACCTAAGCCCCCATCAAAAATTATCTGTTCTTGCTTTGTTTGTTGTTTTTGTTGTTTGTATTAATTTATTTATTTTATAAAAGGCAGCAGCGCTCTGTGGGCCTGGTTCATCATTAGGATCCTGGATGCCTTGGGGCTTTAGGGTAATCCGCACAAAACTGACCTTGACCTTTCGTTTGTGTTCGTAAGGTTAAAGACGTTTTATCTTCGAAATTGTAAAGTGATTTATTTTTTTAAAAATAACTAATTAACCCACATTTGGGATACACAATCTTTAGAAAGACCTTGCATTTAATTATAGAAAGCAGTAAAATTATAAAAACCAAGATTTTAAGCGAATCGTGGAATCCACTAAATAATGAAAATTGCAGTTACTAAATAATAAATTGTTTACGTAAATAATGCATTATAGCAACATATTTTAAATAATACTGTATTTAGCAAATTCTGCTAAATAATGCATTATATAGGTAAATCTTTTTTTAAAATTTACCGACAATGGTTTATTTGCCTATATTATGATATATTTACCTAAACAGATAAATAATAGTTATTTATGGAGAAAATATATTTACAGAAATCTTAAAGTGTGTGTAAATAAAGGATTATTTAGACAATATGCTTCCATATAATTATTTAGCTGAAAGTGGTAAAAAAATCACCAAAAAATTTTGCAAATAATTATTTTAAAAAGGGAATTTCATACAACCTTTGCTACATGAGCTGGTCGCTGTGCCACCTATCTATCCCAGCCTTTAATCACTTAATAGTCTTAATTCATCACTACAGTAATGTCCAATATTGTGGACAGTTTTGATTAACCTCGTAATTTTACATCTACATTAGTCCATCGCAATGTGTTACATGACTGATATCTTGTATAATCATAGTCACTGTCATCCATCAGCCTGATTTTTGATTTCTTGATATTATGTTTTAGTTGTTGGCAGTTAATTTTCAGTTAAAAAACATAATCGCGTTTTTCAAGGATTAACGGTGAACAGCCATTTCATTGCTGATAGATATAGGCTGTCCTCAAATAGATAGACGTTCTATTTCCCTTCAACACACTTCTAATTTCCTGAAGGCGTTATTCATCATCCTGCTGCATTGACAAACCATCAGGATCCAAGTGTGCACGACTTAATCAAACTTGTTAGTTTTATAATGCTGTCTCGTTGAAATGTTATCGGTTTCTTTGTGCTCCTGATTCGGTTCTTTGCAGTCCTCTGGACCCTGTAAGCAATGAATAAATAACAAACTGTCGGTTCCTTAAATAATGAAAGTGCATGCAGACTGCAAGATTTTTTTTTAATGTAAAAAGCCCAATTGTATCTGTACAATCCAATCCAGTGATAATCGCTGTACACCGAAAGCATCACAAAATCGCCGCGCTTTCAGCCTGATTGATTTGGGGAAAGGCGCGTATATAGCATCCAGTATTATTATTAAAATGATTGACAGACACACACGCTATGACAGCAGAGAAAGAACCCTGCTAGTTTAAACAAAGACTTGGAGAATGCATCACAAAATGTTATCGCCCAGTCCCCCACCATCACCACACAAAGACTTAGGAGCGGGTAGTGACATACGCCCAATTACCTTAAAATTGACTGTTCACTCCCTACACCACAACCATTTGAGCTCCTACGCCCAAACACATAAGCTGGTTCACTCAGTCACAATCAGCTTTACCCTCTACACAAAGACACACTTGGTTGGTTGAGAACTACCATCCAATAATTTCAATCTGTCAGCTCCCTCAGTCAATCTTTTACTTCCCAGCTGCCCCTAAAATCCAGATCATCTCGGCTGCTTCGTTAACGTCATTTGAACTGTCGCAGACGAATAGCATTCCTCATCGGTGTTTTAATATCTGATAACCGACCATTCGACGCAACTCAGCGACTGAGCAGTCACTGGTGTGGATGGAAGGGCTACACAATATTAATACTACTGCTACAAGTCCCACGCGCGGAAAACGCCAGTCCCAAGCAGCTGAATTTTTACCTCTGGCACGTGCCAGGTGTTGTCAATGTTTGTCCCCTATTAAACCCTCGCCGTTACCCCCTCCCCCTTCTCTGTCTTCCCCCACACATCAACAACATCTTGTTCCCTTCCTTTCCCTCTCCCAGTCCTCTGCTCACTTCCCGTGCCGTCAAGCCAAAGGCGAGCATCCCCCCCCCTACCCAAACTCGGCAAAAGTTTTTTGTTCACCTTTCAGGCTAGCGCGCGGGCCGTTAATAATATTAGCTCCCATGGACTGTCGACCTTCCATTTCCTACACTGATATAACATTTTAATAATATTAGCTCCCATGAACTGTCGACCCTTCCATTTCCTACACTGATAGAACATTTTAATAGAGCTAAACTAAGACAAGTAGGTACGTGGTACGTCACACCGCCGTAGGCCAGCGGTATAGCGTTAGTCTGGCACACAGAGGACCCACACTCCAATCCCGTGTCGGGTAAGGTAAAAGTGGCATTGGTTACTGTCCCTCTTAGCAGTATGATTACTCTGGTGGTTCAGTGTTCAATGCTGATTTAGGTCCCTACCCCCTCTTCCGTGGGGTGGTTATCTCCGTCTGTGAAATCATCAATGGTGGTATAGGCGTTAAACTTTGAGTATATTTCAAGTAAAAGCTTTTGCTGGTAGTTTCATTCACTAGATAACATAACATTGTAACATTGTTCTTTTAAAAACAGTGTGTGTACTCGCGCGCACGCTTACGGTATGTAATAAAAGAAATCTCTATTTGAAAACGATACGGATAGTGTGATACACCTTTCAAGAGAGAATGGGTAGTATAACGCAAGGCCGGGTCTTTTGTGGAGAGGTACTGCATTTGGTTTTTTGTCCAGTGTATGCTTCATATTTGCGCAGTTAGTAAATGCATTTTCTAGTAAAGGAGAAGCAATCCACTACAAAAAAATACACAACAAAAAAAAAAATCTTTAGAAAAAAAAAAAAAAAAAAAAGAAAATGCAAATCTTAAAAAGCTGTGCAAATCTTTTTGTTAGTTTTTTAGATTTGTTAAGTTCCTTTACGTTTCTAATGGCAAGTGAGAGAGTTTGTGAATGTTGTTTGTCTTGAGTGCGTGTGAATGTGTTGTTGGTTTGCCGCGCTTTCAGCTGAGTCACATATAGCATGAGATAATTTTGTGACGATGATTTAATGATGATAAATGATATCTCTAATGATAATTTGGTGCTGACGCTATATAAATTAAAAAAAAAAAGAGTTATTCATTTTACGATTGACGCAAGGGGTCTTGGGATGACAATGAGATTGGAGATTCCAAGCATACAGCCAGATCTCATACAGCTGTGTCAATAAAAGGCAATAATTATAAATTACATGACTGACAAACCGAAGCATTGCAACAACAACTGTTTTATTATTATTATTATTATTATTATTATTATTAATTATTATTATTATTATTATTATTATTATTATTTGTTGTTGTGTTGTTGCTTCGGTGGTAAGTTGGAGTCTGTCCTCGACGCCTTTACAAAGCCACTCTTGCTCTGGTTGCTTCTACAGTTCTAGCAAAGAGCTTAATAGTAAGACTCGCAGATCACTTGGAGCCCCACTCGAGTTTTGTTAACACTATCTACAAAAGTAGTGTAGTTTATACAGACAGAAATTTTTTACATTTATACAAGATTTGTCATTGTATGTCTATTTAGAGAAATTTGAATTTTAACAAAATATTGCTAAATCTTTTAGGTCGTAGTTAGTGGCGCGACAGTGAAAAGGCTACTGATCAAGGAGTTGCATTTTCCAACTATATTGTGTGTTCATCACAGCACACACCCTAGTCTCGTCTTTTGAACAAAAGGGGAACGGGCACTGCACCCACTGCATGCCTCTGCATTCACACTCACAACCACTTGTTGTCCTGTTCTCATCTATACACCACCTATTTTGTTGTTTTTGAAGAATTCTGTTTGAAGAATCCTCCTCCTCCTCCTCCCTGTGTTGTTTTCTTCTTCCCACTTTTTTCTTTTTTCTTCTTCCTTCTTCTTTCACTTTGTTTCTTATTGCACTCTTTAAAATAGAACCCCGTCCCTTATACAATACTATAGGAGTAAGAATATCCCGTATACTTTAATTTTGTTTTAGACACGGATATAACACGTTTCAAAAGAGACGAAGGTGGTAAGGTGGGAGGTTTATGAAAACCAATCAATAATAAAACAATGGATTGAATAAGAAGCATGGGGTATGCATCATGAACGTGCGTGGGCAGGAGCCGTTATACCAACAGGCACACTCTCGCTCGCTCAATTCACAACAACGCCTTGAAGAATGTCATTCACGCACAACTGACTTAACCTGTTGGGCGCCTATGCCTCCATATTGTGAAATAGCCGACGACCTTTTGAACAGTCGGACGCGAAGTTTTAGAATCGATTTTCGTTGTAAAACAATTAGACACACACAAATGTATGAACATATAAGCAAATATAATCATTTCTTAGCGCGTGGACACTTTACAAGGTTTTGAGCGGTTGTGATCTCGACCTCAAACGCACTTTAAGCGGTGGATTGCTAACTGTTATGTACACGTCATTTTGACTCAACAGCGTATTCACTTGTAATTGTTATCAATAATAAACAAAGTGTTCTCCTTCCGTCGCACCAGACAACCTTTCTAACAATCACTATAAGATTGCATCCCAAGTTGCGGGCTGTCAATATCATGGACACGACTTGCCCGTTCGCCAAACCTACTCACTGAAGTACCGTTATCATTTCAACTCTCACACAAATCAAGCAGGGGCAAAGGGTGAGGAGAGGTGAGAGAAAAAAATATATTGCTGAAGTCACTGGTTCGTCATAATGTTACTGCTGCTCAACCTAAGCAAAGGCCAATCCTAGAGAAGAAAAAAAAATATTACTGTTATTAATTTGATGGTTACGTTATCGGTAGTAATAGTGATTACGGAAACTTGATAGACTAAACCGCCAAGACTCAGTTAGTACACGCAGAAGAAATTTAAGTTCATAAAAATCGTAAAAGAGGGTAAATGTGGAAACAGCAAAACAAGTAGTTTGAAAAAAATTACAATATTTCCATTAATAAAATTCTTGGTCAACACAAAAAAAACTCCAAATCTACGAAGATGTTATTTTTTAAATAATAAAATTAAGAGAGGGAGAGAGGGAGAAAGAGGGAGAGAGAGAGAGAGAGAGAGAGAGAGAGAGAGAGAGAGAGAGAGAGTCAGGCAAAGACGAAGACAAAGAGAAGTATGTACGTACATGTTTGGGTGTTACAATGTGAATTTTTCAGAATTAAATTTGACTGAAGTGTTAGTCCCTTAACTTTGTTAACCACGAGCGGTGGTTGTCCAGCGGAGTAAGGCTTTGTTGGTGTTGGCAATGTAGATAGTACTGGCCGTAAACTGCTGTCACAGCAGTCCAATTCTTCACCTCATATCCATGCACTCCAACACGCACATTCGCACAAAAACATTCTCTCCCATCCACGCCCCTCCCCCCACCACCACACTCTCTCTCTCCATACACGAAAAATGTAGATAGGGTAGTACTGGGTAGATAGATGAACAGAAGGAGGAATAGGGCGATGTGGTGATTGAATGACGGGGGATTTTGGTTTCCTCTTTGTGTTAGGAAGGAGGTAGGTTACCACTCTGCTGGAAACAGAATGGAATGTGGGTGTCACTGTAAGAAGGAACATGCAGGCAGTGGAGATGATGGTGGAGATGATGGTCAAAAGGATGCGGGTAGTTGACACCGTACCAACCGCATGGAGGGGGCAGAAGCAGAGAGGGACGAGGGAGGAGGAGGAGGTAGGTGGGGGATCAGGAACATGCTATAGTGATGGGGTTGGCGATGATGGCGATGGACACGGCACCCACTGCAAGGAAGTGGTAGGGGAAGTACATCGGGTGTACAGAGAGGGGTAGGAACATGCAGGCAATAGTGATGGGGTTGATGGTGATGGTGGCAGAAGCGGTACCAACTGCATGGAATAGGTAAAGGGGGTGGAGAGTGAAGGTGGGTAGGTGAAGGAGGATGTTAAGATCGATACCTAGTGTCACTGCAGCGGAGGCGGCACCGTCAGAATAAAAAAAATCCAGATCTTAGCGCATATAGCACTAAAAAGTTCGCATGTAAGAAGAACCAACAAGGGGGGTAGGGACAGAGAAGTAGGGGGGATTGCAGCCAGATTGTCTGGATGGTCTAGCAGGCAGCAGTTGCCAAGAATGGAAGCTTGCCTCACACTTTCAAGACCTACGTGTGATCGATACTCGTACAACGTGTACAGCATGTACAGATACAGGCCAAGCAAAGCTGTACTAACGGCACAACGACAGGGAGAATGGTGCACTGCATGGTCTAACCACAAATCAACTTTAGGCGCATTGCGTAGGTTGAACAACAATAATAATAATAATAATAATAATAATAATAATAATAATAATAATAATAATAATAATAATAATAATAATAATAAATAGCATTTATATACTCAAAACTCACAAAGACTCATTGCGCATATAGCAACCAGAAGTTAAGGACTATGGTATACAGGTAAAGAAAGAGGTGACATTATTGTGCCCTCCTTTGAAAGTGTATCCATTACAAGCTCCATCATCTTTCACTTAATCAATGTAATGTAATACATTATTACAATAAGAGTCATTCATAGTGTACAACACACTATTGCAACACTGGTTTTCGACGCAAATATTTTTGTTATATTTTTTTTATGGTTGCATGTAGGTCTGAAATGTTACATAGTAGGTATAAATAAATATTCCATACCTATAAGCTAACAGAAAAAAAACAACAACAAACAAGGTGGCGAGCCATTCAAATTGTTATTGTTGGATATTGTGACAGCTTTATACCAAGGAAGTACATAAAAAGCATGGAATAATTGGCCACGAGTTGAACTAACCTATCCTATTCCGTAATTCGAAAGTCTTTGGGGCACCACAGATGATCGTTTGACCAGCGTACTCCGTCTTTCTCTGTTCTCAGCAACCCTCTTGGCTTCGTTCAGTGTTAAGTCAGTCCATTCTCGAATGCTGTCCTCCCACCTTTTTTTCTATTCTATTTCAAAGTATTTTCGGGTAAGTCTGGAAATACAAAAATGAGAGAGAGAGAGAGAGAGAGAGAGAGAGAGAGAGAGAGAGAGAGAGAGAGAGAGAGAGACAGAGACAGAGACAGAGACAGAGACAGACAGACAGAGACAGACAGAGACAGAAAGAGACGGAAAGATAATACGTAAGAAAGAGAGAAGAATGAAAACAGGTAACTGTTACATAATGTAACCTGTGGGGTTATTATAAGATTAAGAATAATGTTCTATTTGCCTGGGTAGGTGAGTTCTAGTCTGTCATGGCCTGGGCATTTCGCTGAGGTGTCGGCCCAAATTTAACTTAGGAGATCTACCATTCACAATTTAAAACCCAGCCATTTTCTACTCTTATTTCGCTGGGTTCCGTCATTCTTTTTCGTCTTCTTCACCTCCATCATCATCATCTGACATCATCATCATCCTCTCACTCACACACTCTCTCTCTCATCTTCCTCCTCACTCTCTCTCTCATCTTCCTCCTCACTCTCTCTCATCTTCCTCCTCCTCTCTCTCTCTCTCTTTCTCTCATTTTTGTATTTCCAGACTTACCCGAAAATACTTTGAAATAGAATAGAAAAAGAGGTGGGAGGACAACATTCGAGAATGGACTGACTGAACGAAGCCAAGAGGGTTGCTGAGAACAGAGAAAGACGGAGTACGCTGGTCAAACGATCATCTGTGGTGCCCCAAAGACTTTCGAGTTACGGAATAGGATAGGTTAGTTCAACTCGTGGCCAATTATTCCATGCTTTTTATGTACTTCCATGGTATAAAGCTGTCACAATATCCAACAATAACAATTTGAATGGCTCGCCACCTTGTTTGTTATTTTTTTCTGTTAGCTTATAGGTATGGAATATTTATTTATACTTACTATGTAACATTTCAGACCTACATGCAACCATAAAAAAAATATAACAAAAATATTTGCGTCGAAAACCAGTGTTGCAATAGTGTGTTGTACACTATGAATGACTCCATAATGGGAAGACAGTGGCGCTTTGCAATTTTACACACACACACACACACACACACACCAAATAGCCGGAGGTCGGGTTTCAGTACGAAGCAAAGGTAGGTCGGTCGGTCGGTCTGTTGGAAGCTCAATCTCACGGACCACTGAACGGAGTTTGACCAAACTTCATAGGAACATGACTTAGGTCCAAACTTCATAGGAACATGACTTAGGTCCAAACTTCATAGGAACATGACTTAGGTCCAAACGTCAAAGGAACATGACTTAGGTCCAAACTTCATAGGAACATGACTTAGGTCCAAACTTCAAAGGAACATGACTTAGGTCCAAACTTCATAGGAACATGACTAAGGTCCAAACTTCATAAGAACATGACTTAGGTCCAAACTTCATAGGAACATGACTTAGGTCCAAACGTCAAAGGAACATGACTTAGATCCAAACTTCATAAGAACATGACTTAGGTCCAAACTTCCTAGGAACATGACTTAGGTCCAAACTTCATAGGAACATGACTTAGGTCCAAACTTCATAGGAACATGACTAAGGTCCAAACTTCAAAGGATCATGACTTAGGTTAGTGGCCGGGGTTACGTTACATTATAATTGCTCTTCCAAAATGGTCAAGGACAATGGAGTAATTTTATTGCTGAACACATCTGCTCATTATCCCTAACAGGGCTAAAATGATTGTGTTGAAATGTGGCCTAAAGGTACTTAAAATCATGGGCCATCCTTCAATAGTAGTCCGGTAGTCGATCAGTCCCTCGCTCCCATTTTCACTTTTTTTTGTTAAAAAGTTGAAGAATAACTGTCTTTGATGCGGATATTGTAACTACTGTTAAGTATGTTAGATCATTCCTATGTGCGCTTTGTCAAAGAACAAGATCAATGTGCTGCACCATTTCGTAAACACGTTTTGCGCTGTATCTAAAAACTGGCTACATTGATTTCGATTTTTTTTTCATTCTCTCTCTCTCTCTCTCTCTCTCTCTCTCTCTCTCTCTCTCTCTCTCTCTAACACACTACGTATACACTCTTCCCTCTTTCACCTACACACACACACACTCCCCAAACCGCCCCCTTCTCCCCCCCCCACCCCCCCCCCAAAGAAAAAAAAAAGTCAATTTAAAAGTACTCGTTTGTCAGCTATGTGTATATCTGGAAATAAATTGGACTGGCTTGCCGTCTTGTTTCCTGTTCTTAATCTGTCTCTATTCCTCTTAATCTAATTCTCACCTCCTTCCAATGAAAAAAATAGTTCCGCGTTATCTTCTCCTTTTCTCGTCTTATTCGTAGTACGCTCCACCCCTACCACACACCTTAATCACACACAACGTCATTAACCCAATCGTCTTTCTCATTATTTTACCTCTTTTTCCTACTAAGCTCCTTCCCTCCTGTTCAGTCTTCTTCCCCATGCCACCCCCCTCTTTTTTTCTCTTTTCTTTCTTCTTTCTTTCCCCACCTGCTTCTTCTTATCTCCCAATCATCATCATCATCATCATCATCATCATCATCATCATCATCATCATCATCATCATCATCATCATCATCAATCTATCACCATCTTCTCCACCTCTCTCTCCTCTTCTTCTTCTTGTCTTCTCTAGTCTTTTTGTCTTCTTTCTCATGATCGTTTTCTCCTTCTTTCTCCACCTCCTCTCCCTCTCCCTCCTCCTCCTTCTTCTTCTTCTTCACCTCCTCCTCCTCCTCTTCCTGCTCCTTCTGTTTAGAAGTAAAGGAAAAGTGCACCTCACAAGGGGATATTTTTTGGAGACGGGCAATGCCCGTTGCTTTGGCAGCCATGCTTACTGTACTGCTCAAAGTACGGACAGAGGAGGCGAATGTGAGATCAGTGCAAATAGGAGCGTGTGGGTAGGTGAAAGAGAGGAGTGTGTGTGTGTGTGTGTGTGTTTGTGTGTGTGTGTGTGAGTGTGTGTGTGTGTGTGTGTGCGAGAGAGAGAGAGAGAGAGGAGATGATGATGATGATGATGATGATGATGATGATGATGATGATGATGATGATGATATGATGATGATGATGATGATGATGATGATGATGATGATGATGATGGCGACGTGAACGAACAAAGAAGTGGTGGAGGTTTGGCGAAGGCGAATTAGTGAGAATATTTAGAACTGTCTAGAGGGTGGACCGAGGGGGAATGGGGACGCGGTGAGGGAAGAGAGAGAGGAGAGTGGGGAGGTGTTAGCGACAGTTGGAGTAGGTAGCTGCATGAAGTGTATGCGTGCAAGCAGAAAGGGTGTGTAG
Source organism: Oncomelania hupensis (assembly GCA_036898135.1). Classification (NCBI taxonomy): domain Eukaryota; kingdom Metazoa; phylum Mollusca; class Gastropoda; order Littorinimorpha; family Pomatiopsidae; genus Oncomelania; species Oncomelania hupensis. Next base: position 77,689,392 of record CM072516.1, read on the forward strand.
GAGTGTGAGGGGGATGAGAAAGGGGGTGAAGGGTCGGGGTGTAGTTGGAAGCAATCGGAGTGAAAATATCTAGACCTGTTGACATAATCTTGATCACAACATCCAGCATAAAACGATCAAGGGAGGGAATCCCAGTTTCTCCTTCCAATCCTGCAGCACTGACGAAGTGAGACCGATTTTGAGGGGGAGAGAGAGAAAGGAAGAGAGGGAGAGAGAGAGAGAGAGAGAGAGAGGAAGAGAGGGGGAAGGAGGGAGAGAGAGAGGGAGAGAGGGGGGAGGGAGGAAGAGGGGGGAAAGTGGGAGAGAGAGAAGAGAGCCCGAATGTTACTTAATCCCTTAACTCCGGGGCCCAAAAAGAGTAATGTAAATGATTAATACAATGATAGGTTACATTTACCAATAAGGGAATGAAGACTAGCTTTAGTACAACACGTCGTAAATGGTGTTTTAAAAGACCCCAGTTCAAGTGCTTTGTTTACTTTTGGCAAAAACGTGTGTACCCTAAAATTGGCATTGTTATTACATTAAACTAGGATACAGTGGGCTCCTTAACCCTGCGTTGCTCAAAACCAATCGCTAAAGTTTGAATTTTCAGTGTCAATTCTCAAAAAGAATTATTTCCCTTGTTTGTAACAGTACAGCCGTGTGATCTTTACCCTATTTGGGCGTGAACCAAGCGGTTTGAAGTGTTCGCCTTTGGTGTGTGGGGTAGGATAGGGTCTATTTTATCAATCTAACAACGACAAATCTTACTAGAAACAGTTTTCACTGCTTCGGTCTCTTACCGGATTGGGTAGCTTCTATTTTTAGCCCCGAAAGAATGGCTGGCTAGTCAACGGCTGTTGCTATTAATAGGCACAAAAACTACGGAATGTATTCTTTAAAAAAATAACTATACTTTCCAAAGAGTTATATTTTGTTGTAAGCTTACTTGTTCCAAAAGGGCAACACTCACTGTGAACCTTAAAAGATCTTTGGAGGGGTCAATGGTCCGTTAAACAACAGCCATCATAATCAGTAAACATTTAAACCAGGACCTGAAGTTTCCAAGCGAAAAGAATTAGCTATTGAATTGGAAAGACGATCTACAAATAATTAGTCTGAATTATTACACAACATAAAACGACAGATACGAAGGACAAACTGGAAAAGTATACAACGCGCGCGCGCACACTCGGACACGCGCACCAACCACACACCCGTCCACACGCACGTTCACAATACAGACAGGTAGACACACGCATGCATAGGCATTGGCACACACACACCCATACACACAGTTACACCATACTCGGTCACGCACACAAACACAACCACCTATACAAACATTATAACGCGCGCACACACACACACACCCACACACACCTATTATTAATTCAACTGCTCCGCGCCTTACCAGCTCAAAGAGCTTCTCACACGATGCCGAAACGGGATCTAATACAGACACGCATAATAAATTCTCCATGTTTTTGAATGAGACAGCGCAGAAGTAACTAACAAGCTGAGCTTAATGCTGTTAACCTCCAAATCAGCGACTAGCTAAGCTTGGAATCAATAACATTCAGTTTGAACAGAGGCTGGCCAGGCATTCGCAACTAACAATGTGTGCACTCCTACAGTCGCACCTATCTATTCTGATAGAGAAGTGAGCAAACATTAGATTTGCTTAGTACTGCGGTACAACAACTTAAAAATTGATCTCAGCTTTTTTGTTTTCTGTTGCTCATCATACACTCACAATAATAATTTAAATAAATTCTTTTATAATAATATTAATACATGTAATAATATAATAAAAGGGGAATATATATATAGCACAGTCCCGAGCTACGCTCAGGCTTAAGGCACTTTACAATTAAAAACGTACTTTGAAGTAAAAATTAAATTTTATAAATAAAGTCATAAACAATAATGCAAGAAAACAAAGCAAAGATCCTATCTTATCCTATCCTATCTCGTAACTCTGAGGTCGTTGGGGCACCACAGATGATCGTTTAACCAGCGTACTCCATCTTTCTCTGTCCTCAGCAACCCTGACGGCTTCGCTCAATGTCAAGCCAGTCCATTCTCGAATGTTGTCCTCCCACCTCTTTTTCGGTCTCCCTCTTCTTCTACCTCCTTGCACTGTGCCTTGCAGGATGGTCTTTGCAAGGCCTGATGATCTGGTGACGTAGCCCTACCATCGGAGTTTCAGTTTCTTCACCACTGTCAGCAGGTCATCGTGTTGTCCAATGGCTTGTCTGATGGTTTGTCCATATCAGACTACAATAAAAGCAATCCTGACATAGCACAGACATAAAACCGTTTACATAGATTAAAAAGTAATAAATTAACAATCAATTTGTAAACAAGTATAAGAATTAACTAACAAGGTATACAAATAAAATAAAGAAAGAACATCCATACTAAAAATTAAAAACACAATCTTCCCCCAATGTATACAACGATCCTGCTCAATCCCATTCCTCACACACAAACATTCCAGTTGACCCACCACTGCTGATAATCTTTCCACCCTTCCCCCACTCACGGAATGAATAAAAGCGTATGTACATTATTGATGTTCCACTTGCCAAATAATAATCATACATATTCCACTAAAAAGAGAACGTTGTTATTCATTATAGAAAGTAAAAGAAGAGAAAAAAGAAAAAAAAGGAAAGGAATGAAAAGTCAGTAAGTAAGTAAGAAAGAAAGGTAGAAAGAAAGAAAGAAAAACAGTTCCCTAGTGTTTAAAAAAAAAAAAAAGTCCAGCTTTAGAGTTGTAAAAGACCCAAAAAATATTCGTCCAAAACTGAAAAATATCAGTCATTGGCCAGAACGTTGTGCAAGCATTCGCTACATGGTTGCGAAAGAAGCAATACTTTGCCCGCCCCAACAAACTGCAAAACATCATAAAGTCCTCTATGCCGCAATAAAGACTGAAGGCCGACAATTTCAAGATTATATCAAAGAGTATAACAACAACAACAACAACAATAATAATAATAATAATAATAATAATAATAATAATAATAATAATAATAATAATAATAATAATAATAATAATAATAATAATAATAATAATTTAAAACTAAATACCTGAAGTACATCTTCCAGAAAAGTGTGAACGACATTTCTCCGAAATTAGTCAAAAATCAAGAGGGGCACTTGGGTACTTTTAGGCTTTACAATAAAAAAATGTTCACGACTAATACCATGTTAGAGACAATGTCAGAAAAGCTCCACGTCATTATAGATTAGATACACCGCGGTATCATACAAGTTTACGTCATTCACGTTACATCACGGTCTAACGAGATAACTTTATGCCAAGATCTACCAAGACGGAATTGTCCATTAAAAGAAGCTTTTTTTTTCCCGGAAAGGCGCGGTATGACTGCTGAGACGGACCTTGCATGCAGCTAGCAGCAATAGTTCCTATTGTAAAATATGTACATGTACATGTCTGGGAAAAGATCTGTACAATGCTCTCACTACCAGGTATTCAAAACTTGCGTCATTTCCAGTAATTTTTTTAATACATATTCCATCCCCTTCCCTCACCCTTTCCCGAAAGGCGCAGTAGGTCTGTAAAGACAGGTTTTTAAGTCGGCAGTCATTAAGAAGAAGAAGAAGAAGAAGAAGAAGAAGAAGAAGAAGAAGAAGAAGAAGAAGAAGAACAAGAACAAGAACAAGAAGAACAAGAACAAGAACAAGAACAAGAAGACAAATCAATTCACAACGAAGAATTGCACAGTGTACGTGCATCTTCGCTACATCTTGTGCATGGAACAATTCTGGGAAAGTTCTAAAAAAAAAAAAAACAACAAGCAGGAACCCAGACTAACGCGGTGCGACTGTGGAGACAGGTCTTGCATGCAGCAGGCATAGTGTATACTGTAGTGTACGTATATCTACATGTCTGGGAAAGCTTAGCATGCAAGTTCTAGAAAGATCGATCACCGGCTCAGCTCGCTGCGCATTGACCTCCAATGGATCCAGACAGTGGGGACTGATGGGGAGAGGGGTGATAAGTATGTGTGTGGGCAAAAGAAAAATGGGGGGGGGGGAGTTAAAAAAGGGAATGCAAAAAGAAATAATTTTAAAACATTTTTTTAAAGACTGTCATGGAGATAGTACTGATAGAATAAATTTTAAAAAGATTGGATGAGGGTGAGGGTGGATGAGGGTGCCGAAAAGAAAAGTTTATATGGTTCTTGTGAGTGTGTGGGGGGGATGGGTGTGGGGAGCAGGGGTAAGGGGGAGGGAGGTGTGTGTGTGTGTGTCAAAAATAAAGTAAGCCAGGAAGAGGGTACTGGTGACACTTAAAAAAAATAAATAAATAAAAAGTTTAGGAAAGCTGTGGGAAACGATTTCAAAGGAGGGGGGGGGGGTGTGAGGGGGGAGTGTGAGGGGGGAGTAAGAGTGGGTCGAGGGGGATGGGCATAAAAATTAAAAATATAAAGAAAGGACATAAGAAAAATGTACTTTGTGGAATAAACAAGATGGCAAGCCATTCAAAAGTATTTCCAGACATACACGCACATAGCCGAAAAATAAGCATTTTAAAAAGTATTAATTGTGTTGGCAGTGTTGTCACTCGGCTTTATCCAAGTACATGGAAACATAGAATGATAGGCCACTATCAGTGTCACGAGAGGATATTTTAGACCCTGCACTAAGGCTTCACGCCTCAAATAGTTCATCCTGTTTTAGCCTTTGTAAATTAAAGTCGATGCCTAGAAGACGACACAAGACAAGACTGTGCAAAGCATGTGTAAGCTAGCTCTCGCTAAGGTAGGCAGTGACCTCATCCAGCTGACGTATAGCCAGAACCCCTCGATAGAGGGCACTAGGCTCACGAGTTTTTGCGGGCTTTTGGCTGACCACACGGTTAGGTAGTCATTCTCTGTCTAAATCTCAACCGAGAAGGACGCACGTTGAAAGCTCTCAAGCAGTAGACTACGCAGGTGACGGGTGAAATTCAATTCATCGCAGTATAGCCACAGCCTTATCATGTCAATCTTTTGTTTCATCGCGATTTATTGATATTATTATTGGGTTATGTTTGTGAAGTCTTGCCATGTTTTATCATTGTGAATGTTTGTAAAACTTAGCTAGACCACCTTGCTGACCCGCGACCGGTTTTCGAAACCACGAGGTAGCCTCTACTGTCCAACTGTTGTTTCTCCTATGTGTATTATTGCAGACCAGTGGCTGTACCGGAAAATGTGTATATTATTAATTACTTCTCCATGTGTTTATGTTAGCCATGATATGTATATGTATAGGAATTATGTTGGAGATTCCAGTGGACCACGGACATAGAAGTTGATCGGGACATAGAAGTTGATCGTCTCTTGTTTGTATAAGTGGACGCTATCACTGAGGGCTGTTTCTGCCATCAGTGAGACGCTCTGCACACCCTTAGTAAACAAGCGTTGCAGAAGCTCGTCTAATGTTTTGCAGACGAGCAGGGTCTGCAGGCTTGTTGGTCCGATGCAGGAGATAGACCCCTGAGAGTCAACCCTGACATTCGGCCTGCAGTGGAGCATCGAGCTCTGAGCTCCGATAGCCCAATAGTCAACAACCAAGGAGGAGACACCATCACCACACCTCAACGAATCAGCTAAATGCTCACGAAGAATTGCACTAACACTGATCTAGAAGGACTGTGCGAAAGTCCACTCTCCTGAAAACGAACATTAGGCCAACCAGAACAAATAGCCCAATGATGAGACAGTAGCACATATCAAGAACAGTAGCAGCATAGACTCATCAAGGAGCGAACAACTCGAAGTGAATTTGGACATTTAAGTTAGTATAGTGTATAGAGAATTATGTACAGAGTAGAGGAAATAAATGTGTGATATTTACTGTTAACAAGTGGCTGGACTACCTATGTTACATAGCCGTGCGAGAGCTAGTGTGTCAGGAACTTTGTCCTTTTATTACACATAATATGATTTAAATATATACAAAGTGAATCTTTACCATTTTCTCCATATCTCTATAACCCTATCCGCACACAGACCGGGCTAAACATATAAATGTATTATGATTAGTCATAGGGAGATTACACTAGCCGATCTCCACAGACGAACGACGAGCATTCCATTGTGCAGAGCCCAGCAATAGACCCACCGTCACAATCAGCAAGCAAACAATTATACTTGGGAAACAGAAAGAAAGGCCACTATCAGCATGCTCTCTCATCTCGCGCTCGCTCGCTACTTGGGAAACAGAATGAGAATGATAGGCCACTATCAGCAAGCAAAC